>ML218215.1:0-20991 GCA_004785975.1 Popillia japonica | reverse complement strand
AATAATAATAATAATAATAATAATAATAATAATAATAATAATAATAATAATAATAAAATCATTGTAAGAACACTTGTTGAGAAATTGAAACAGAGACAAAAGAAACGAATACTATATAAGACAGCGAAGAGGTATGTACATCTGGATCAGAGCCATAGCACTCTGACCTTTGGTGGTTTTCATGAATTGTCCTAAACACATATCGACATACATACATTACAGGGAGACAAGAATGTACGTACCAATTCTTATTAAAATATCGTAGTTATATAGAAATTAAAGATGTGCATCGAAGCATGCGAGTTTACATGCTCCTGTTGATATGACAAGGCTATGTAGATAAATTTTAAATCGACGAAATTCATTCAAAACGGCGATAACGAAAACTGACATAAATATCGCTTAGCTATTAGAATATTAAAGCAATTGCTGTTCTTTGCGACAGACTGTTTGGGAATAGCGTCTATTAAATTGAAAGAACTATATGAATAATGGTATAAAACGAATATTTATGAAATTGACCGGGTATACATAAACATAAAAGTAATGGCAGTTTTGCTTTCTTAAAGAACTACTTCTATTCATTGCAGGATTATAAATAAAATAGAAAGATATATAATTATACGTATTTTTACTTGACATGTGGCAAGCTTTAATCGAAACGAATAGAATATAAGAAGCTGAATGTCTTTAATGAATTGTTATTATCTAGTATTACTAATAAAAAAAGTAAGATTTTTAAACGCACAGATGTTAAGTTTGTATTTCCTAACGATAACATAAGATGCCCACTTTCTCTTAGTAGACAATTAGCAATTTAGTTCTGTTCTTGCTTTAGGTGTTAATTAATAGTCACTGCTAAAATACTGACACACAGTATATAATTTTGTACAACAAATGACAAAACGAGGCTAAGGAAACACCTTAGCAAGGAGTGTTTAAACTTATAATGTCAAATTTCGGCGATAACTTATTCAAAAGCACCCATTGTTGGATTGAATAAAATTATAAATACTCATAAATTATTTACTCGTACAGAAACTCTATCTATCACGTATCTCTCGTAACAATCGATAATTCTAAACTTCGCGGCCATTCATTACTTCTTTGTGCGATCTTGCATCTAATGTAGACGACGTCTAACGTATGAGGATATTAATGCTCCAGTTAAATGAGTAATAAAGCGAGAGTCCTTTCGTGCTTGATGCATATCTTTGCCCTGAAAAAAATACGCTACGAGCATGTGCCGTGCCACAGATACCTGTAATTTAAGAGTGTGTTACCCGCTGGAGATTTAGCACCATTAGATTTAGCACCATTTAGCACCATTTAGCAGTTATGTGTTTGATTTTATCTATGTTTAATCGCCAGCTTTTAGGAACGTGTGCTTCAACCAATGATACTGCTTATGGCCGTGGTGAAATTTCAAAAGGCAAGAAATAACTATCTCAGGTATTTGTTTGAATGTACGAAAATTCTACCAGTGTTTTGCAAATTATATGCCCAAACATATACTCATTTACGACATTTCTTGTTTATCTGTAGTTATGTAAAATTATGATAAACTGAATATATATGCGTCAGAATATGATTTAAATTTATTCGGAAATTAGGTCGTATCTTCCTGTTCTCACCCACTTAGTCAATATGTCAATCGAACGGCGATTGTTCCCTAACTCATTAAAAATAACAAAAATCCTTCCCATTTACAAGCAGGGAGATAAATCTAGACCGGAAATTTACCGACCCATAGCGTTAACGTCTTCTTTTTCCAAAATATTTGAATATTATTATCGTACCAGGCTTGAGACCTTTTTAAATGAAAACATAAACAGTTAACCAACATGGTTTTAGAAATCAGCACCCAGCTATGACTGCTTTAAATAACGTTTACAAGAACATTGTCACTGCAATCGAAAACGGTATCTATCCCGCGGCTTTCTTTTTAGATCTGAGCAAAGCTTTTGATTGTGTGAATCATCATATCCTATTTTAAAAACTTGAAAACTATGGAATTAGAGGTGTTGCGTTGGGCTGGATTTAGTCGTTTCTTGAAGACAGAGAGCAATATGTTAATATGCGTGTTTGCAACAATGGCGGTACTGTTTCTAACGTCGTATCTCCGAAACTAATCAGTAACATAGGTGTTCCACAGGACCCAATTATGGGTCCTGTGCTCTCTTTGCTTTATATAAATGAACTCCCTCAAAATGTTCGTAATGCTTTTATATCTCTTTATGCGGATGATGTTTTGCTAACCGGTGATTGTAGTCATCAGGGCCTACTTGACAAGGCTAATAGTGTGTTGGATGATTTCAAGGAGTGGTTTACGACGCATGGGCTGGTGGTGAACGATGCTAAAAGTTCATACCTGAGATTTCATACTTATCAATTTCATTCTACTTTGGATTTTTACTGACATTTTTTATTTGAATAACGGTTGACTAGGAGCAACAATGTCAAATTCCTGGGCGTTTGGTTTGACGAATGTTTAAATTGGAAGGTTCACTGTGAAAATCGAATGTCCAAACTAGGTTCTTTAGGTTATTTGTTTCGCAGATTACGCTCTGTGTTGGACTGGCCGCAGCTACTTTCCCTATATCATGCTTATGTCGGGAGTAGATTGCGATATGATGAATATCCCCCATGTTAGCAAATATTTTCGTGTCAGAAAAAAAATTATTCCTGTGTTGTTGGGTTTGAAATCTACTTATTCCTGCAAACTTGCTTTTATTAAATACAATGTTTTGTCCTTTCCGTCTATGTTCATTTATGATCTGGCGGGGTTCATGCACAAAAACAAACATAATTGTACAACAAATGGCAGTATGCATAGCTATAGTACCAGAAAAAGAGATAATTTAATTACACCATCAGGAAGGTTAACTTTGTTTAGGCATTCACCTGATGTGCTTGGACTTTACAATAAGCTACCTTTGTGTTTTAGCTAGTTGAATCATGCACGCTTTAATCAGAGATTGCATCGTTTTCTCTTAAGTAAATATTTCTATTCCTTAGAGGAATTTTTGAACTATGCTTTTGATTAATTAATTGAATTAATTAATTTGTATCATAAGTGTTGTAGTATATTTCCTTTGACTGTTTCTCTACTTTGTAAAGACTATAAAAATAAACTTATTATTATTATTATTATTATTATTATTATTATCATTATTATTATTATCATTATTATTATTATTATTGTTATTATCTTTCTATCCACAAGTGAACTAGGTTCACAGGAAGAATCTGTGATCCCTTCCTGTGGCAGGCAAATCTTTAGCATAATAAATGCGTGTTTCAGTGTTGTGCCTAGAGGGAACAGAAATACAAACAAAAAAATTACAGAAAGAAACTAAAAAGAACAATGCACGCCGAATAGACCACCGTGGTAGATCACTTCAATATTGATAAGCGTACTTGACTGAGCTCGAGGTGTTATTTGTTCGAGGTGAATCTTAATGGAAATACAACAAACATGGTTCTGGTGTATTAGCATGCAGTGGAATATCGTTGAAGAAGTACTTCATCTGAGTGAGGCAGACAGTGTAAGGTGTGTGCGTGTAAAACCTCGCGTATTAAAATATATTTATTAATTATATTTTAATAGATTTATCAATTAGAACGAGAAAAAGTGATTTTAGCAATAATATAATATCAGGTTCAATAACACTTGGTCTCCATTGCGTGAATGCCAGGAATACTAAATTATTGATGTAGTATACACGAATGACTGAATTAATGAATCAAAAAATAAACAAAGGGGAGTATAAATTACTTATTTGAAGGTTACATTGTCTGAGAGATAAGGCTACTAATGCAGCTTTGTTTTAGACATGTAGCGCAACATATTGAATACAGTGTACGGGATTGACTTCATGTAGGCAATTAACAAGAATTTTTGCAACACGATATTTTTAGATAAGAACTATAAATAAGTTTCAATTCATATATAAACGTATCTATAGCAAAAATTTAAGAAAATGTAGATAGCCTGCGAATTCTCAACGACTCTGCTCTGAATTTATGAATTGAAGCCATAATTAATAATGTATAAATGATCACTTATCCGGCATGCACATGATCTGATACATACATAAAATCATAATGTATCATTCAATTTTACAGTGGGTGGCCAATGAATTAGAAACTTTCGTCAGTACTTGATTTAACTTTGATAAGTATTTAAGAGTACCAGATGGTATTTTACGTCCCCATATTGAAGACATCCGTATACTAGACTGTATATATACCTATATACAGGATGGTGCGCATTGCAACAAAGCAAAATCACTGACTAACTTCCTCAGAAAACACAATATTCCTCTTCTTCGTTGGTGTGGGAATTCGGGAATTTTTAATTTGATAGAGAATTGTTGGGCACTGTCAAGAGCCAATGTGAAGCAATAAAACATCTCACAATTTAGCAATTGTCAAGAAAGAATGGCGGAAGTATGGCTTAGTGATCCGTATTTGATGATACAATTAATAGTTGTATTAAAGTATGCCTCGGCGGGTACTAGAGTACTAGAAGTATTAAAAGTCAAGGATGGGAACGCCAGGTATTGATAAATTTAGTGTAATGTGGGAGCATAATAATAGTGCACATTTTCTTAATAAAATCTTAAAAATAATAGATTACTTTTTCTGTCTTTCTAGAGTTTCTAATTCATTGGCCACCTACTGTATGTGCGACGTTGGTTTTGTGATCAAATTTCAGTCACTTACAACGTTGCAGCAATCTCATTGGTGATCATTGTCTCTTTTCAAAATGCAATACTTTGTTTATATTTTTTACTTGTCTGTTCTCTAGGAAAAAAGTGTAATGTATTGGCACTATTTAATAAAACAGCATTCAGAAACTGTCAAAATGCCATTACAACATTCCAGAAGATAGGAGGGCCATTATGGAGAGAGGTTGTAATATTAATGAGGAAAATAAAACACGCTCACATGGCAAGTGAATTTCACCTATAGGTATCACTATTCATTTCTTTAAGCCACTGGTAAAAATTTGTTCTACAAAGCATGCAGCATTTTTCGGCAATATCAATTGCCAAATTTATCTTGAAATAATGCTCTGTATGTATGACTCTTACAAGTGGAGAGACATTTTCTGCAAATATAAAATTTGCCAGAAATTTGCCACTCATAGACTTTCATAGCGTGGCAGGAGTTTACAACCGAAATCTATTCCTCGAATTAATTCAGACTCTTAGGAAGAACTGATTGATTGGCACAGTCGCTTCTAACATCACCTGATAAAGCAAACGTGCAAACAAAGTTATAGGCAGATAGAATATATTTATTTTTAACGTTTCTAAACTAGGATCAAATTACAATCTCTCCCGTCAGATTTTACCGGACGTAGTAGGACAACTATACGACTTAATGGTGATGTCAAAGTCAACTATCTAAACTACTTTTTTATAAAGGAAATGTAAATCTCTTAAGAGTAAAGGGGGACGAAAGCGTGGAAAATGATCTCCAAAGATACAAAATCTTCAAACGTCATGAATCCTTAGAATCAGCTAGAAACCATCATATACATTGGTATGACCACAGCTTTTATGATTTTGAATAAGCTTTAATACCCATTCAGAGGAAAGCTGAGAAATTTGTAAACTAAAAGGTTAAGACTTGTCTTGTATGAATAAAATGATGCGTATTCGAAAAAACGCAGCCAAATATGCTAGTTCCCTTTCTATTCAGTTCAGCTTTAAATTGTTTTTTTTTTTATAACACGCCTGTCTAGATATGGCTTCTATCCACCTCGTCCTCATTTTTCGTAAGCAAGCTTTAACTTTTAATAGGATTAGGCAGCTTACATTCGCAGTTTACTAGAAATGACTGTTCACAAAAGCAGCACTGTTATGAACAAATAGAAAAGACGTTGAATAATTGAAGTTTTTTTTTCTTCAAAACATAGTAGGCATATTCACAATATAATGCTTGAGTGTAGTTCTCTCATTACTGTATAGCACTAGAACCCATAGATTAAATGCCTTTTCAGGACATATCGTACACCTTATTGCTTTATCCACATCACTAAATGTAGTATAGGATGGTAGCCCTTTGTTCTTGATTAACAAACTTTGCATCTGTTAAAAATTATGATGGAAAAAGCCAATACCCTTACGAAGTTTTAGGTAAAATTTGAAATTTGAGATATTAGTTGTCCATATTTCTTGCCTTTATTACCTACGGCTCCTGGCCCGTAAGGTGCCTAGCCTTTAACCAGGCGGATTTGAAAATAACTTTATTTACACTAATTCAGAATTTTTGCCGCTTCTCTAATAATTGTTAATTAACTAGCATACCCAAAAATCTGTTCAAAATATTCAACTCGATTATTCAGAACAATTACTTATGGACAAGAATGAGACGTAAAGTTTTGTTTAGTACGTTCATGATTAATTTATTTTGATGTAGGTGTTTAACTTGTTTTAGAAACTTTTTACAAACTCAACTTTTTTTGCTTACTCATATAACATGCAGTCCTAAATTTAGCGCGTATCAAGTGAACAAAAGTTGTTCACTTATTGACAGAAGTTTTCAACTGATTTCCGATTTAGTACAATGATAATAATAATAATAATAATTCATGCCTTAGCATCCCCCAACAGCTTGCGCCAATTACAGGGGGCATCGGCTGGCCATGAGTTATTATTACGCCTGCGGCTGTAGACCGATTTAAGATGTTATCTTTCCGCATTTGCCGTGGAATTTGGGAAACTACAGAAAACCAAATTCAGAAAGAACGCATCGGATTCGAAGCCGATACCACCAGACTGTGCAGCGAGCGCGCTGGGCACTGCGCTACACAGCTGGCAATGAGATTATTTATTATCCGCGAAGCTTTTGTGACAAAACTATGTATACTCTACCACTAAAAAGTTTGATAAAGAGTGAAGTAGGTATCAATCTCAAAAGCAAGTCTCAAAACTTAAAAATGTATAGACGTTATTAATAGGCATTAATAAAAGTTTCTAAAAATAAATATATGCATGTATAAATGTGAAGTTTTACAGCACATCGATCTGCTAATTATCTGCGTACACCGTTATTGCTGCACTTGAATATAGATAACGTACCAAGGTTAGTTTCGAGCTTGAGATGTTACTACGAGTATACGTACATAATATAATAATAATGTTAGCCTGAGGGACTGTTTTCATACGCTGCTTCTAATAGAATAAATTATTATCATAGTTAGCGTTTAACAGAAATCGTTTCTTTGACGACAACTGTTTGCATTATTCTCTTCTTTAGTTAGTGTAATTATTTTGGACTCCAGCTGAGATTGTTTTGTTGGTATTCCGTTGTTCACGTACTTTCAAATTTTAGATTTTCAGCATTAGAAAGTACGTACAATTATTTATGATTGCGACATATTTACGAACAATACGTTTACGCTAAATGAGCGGTATTATTTTCCCGAATTATTCACCACGGTCTTCAATTCCATTCAATAACTTTCATTGTTCTTTTTGGTATCCTATCGAGCTATCATCTGCGCAGTACGTTCTGTTTTATGTATGTCAACGTAGCATCGCTGCAGCGTTATTAGGACAAATTCTCCTTATAAAGGAATCTGCGTGTCCAGTCGTATAATACGGTATCGGTGTAATTAAATTATATGGAAAGAGATATTCTATTGATTGAAACGAAATGCAAAATTAAAAATTATCAAATGGAAATATTTTCTATATAGGAGATAAGTTGTAACAAGAAAGTCTTCGTTACTTGCACTTCCAGTGATTACTTTCGTTATACAATGCTGTTTGTGTCGTTTGACAACAATTATGTTGAGGCTGTTTAATTGAAATGTAAAGCAATTCAACACGACTTGAAACAATTTAAACAAAGGGAAATTATTCAGGAAAAATTTTGCAAATTGATTTATTGGTGTTGATAATACAATGTAGGATGCAAATGTCTACTGTTTTACGCCGACAGGACCGAATAATTCCGTCCTCAAGCATCAGCCAATCGTAAAATAAATTGTATTTAAGCTACATATTTAACTTACGAAACAATATACATATGCTATAGCGTGAACCACATCTCAAGGCCTCTTCTTAGCTTGCAAACATCACTTGAATATTCGCTTAATCAGTTCTCGATGGGGCATGGGAATAATAACAGTGTGCTTACATTCGAATTAGTTCCACTGATATAGTAAAAAAACTCGTCTTGCATGTCATTCGAATGTAAAAACCGATTTAAGTTAACAATTGTATTCCCTTCCGAAAGGAAACACAACGGTGTGCGGGAATAAATCTTTACTTACAGACGACAATGTACACTAGTTACTTATACTGCAACTAATGTACCAATTTTAGTATAAATCATTATAATTTTCCATCCATCGGCATAAAATGCCATTTCATCTTGATTATACGGTTGTGCTATTAATCTACATTAGGGTCCAGGTAGTCACGATCGCTAACAACTGTGCAGACCACGAAACTGGGACGTTTCTGTGTCGCACAAAGACGTCACACGGTATTTGAACCTAAGCGATAAGCAGCCGCACGATCGATGAATTGGTCGATAAATAAAACCGTTTAGGAAATGTTGAAACTTTGTATAGGCGACTGATTCATTTCTATTACTGTTCTCACAATTAAATGTTACTCCCTTGTAAAGATGCCGCAAATACTTCTTGTAACTTGTACGGGAGTAAGCTTTGCTAAATGTTGTAGGTATTGTTTAATCTCGGTTTTTTGTGTACATTGATATTTAATTGCTTCAGTGTAATTGTGTATCAATAGTATGCTTGTATGTGAAATTTGGTTTGTTAAATTCTAAAGCCTATAGATTTTAGAGTGCATTTAGCATATCAGTAAATTCACATTTTTGTGTAATTTTTGTGCTAAGTTTATCTACATAGACATAACCACACATTAAATTTTCAAATAGCATGGGCTGTGTGCAAGTTTACTAAGTAAGTCAAATAAAGTGTACGATCTCTAGGATAACATTTCGTCGTATGCTTTATATGTGGAAGATACATTCAGTCAGACATACTTACATATGTATTATATTATTGCTTAAAATGGTAGCATCCAAATTAATGAAACGTTTGAAAATTTCTTAGAAAGTGCTGACCATGTTACTCAAACTGAAGTTAGCAAACATATTATGAGAGATTGATTTGGACAATACGTACATACTTATATACTATACTGAAACCAGTCATATGGAACGGAAAAAGGTTTTTAACTAATACAGCTCGAATATTTTGTCAGAATCGGATTAGATAAAATTCGCTTATAAAAACTTTTCCTTACAAAAACTTCATGAATTAAATAGTTTATCAAATAGATCTGTATTGCTTGTAACTAGGCAAATACATTGAATTCACCAATACTCACAAAGGGAAGACCTACTATCAAGCAATATTTCGATGGAAAGCATTCGTCCAAATATTGAGACTATTAAGCATTGAATACTGCACCACTGCTCTAACAAAATCTGGGAAAATTGAAAAAATGTACAAAGTAGCTTTGACACGACAAAATTACTTCTGGCAGGGTCTTTTGCAGTTGGGGAGACTACTATAATATAACTTAGACGATATGTTAAACCAATGCTTAGAGATGTGGCATAATCAGTAGTGATAAGACAGAAATGCTAAAGTGTTATTGTACAATACACCGAAATATCGAAAAATGACTAGGTCGCCTGTTTTGACCTTCTTTACAGACAAGTAAGTGTGTTGTATTTTTCACACCAGTTCAAAAGTTGTGCAAACATGACACAATTTCAACGAAAAATAATTTCTTTGAAAAACCAACAATACCATAATTGATAAACGATCAATTCATTTTACTATATATATATGTACAGCTATGGAAAAATGTATGGAGCACCTATTAAATGAAAATAAAATATCTTGAAAATATTGCAATAAATTCCATAAAATTATTATTTATTATAGATTTCCTAGGTTAATCATTCAGCGATTAGTCCCGTTAGATGTCACTACCGAATCAAATGAGTTAAACTGGTTTACACAACTAAGGTCACTTCTCGCAAGGTATGATATAGTTATGCCCGAACTTAGTATGTTGTCTAAAGCCGCCATAAGAGGTATTACCGATAAAGTAATTACGTTCAATAGGAATAAAGATTTAGTAACTGTGAATAACTGCAAATTTAACGACTATTATAAGTATATTAAAAAAACATTTAATACCGAAAACTACCTTCTAGAAAGACTCCCAATAGCCAAAGTTAGAATGATAGCGAATATAAGAATGACCAATAAGCATAATGTCTCCATCTATTATAAAAACCTGAAATACCAGTGGAACGCGACAGAAATTTGCATGAATTGTAACCTTCAGGAAGACGAAACCTTGCATCATTTTTTGTTCCGCTGCCCATTATATCAGCTATTCAGAAATTTTTACTTGAATACACATTTGCCAACAGCGGATGGGGATGTGGAAAATCCAGAGATTTGTAGTTTGATGAGTAATCTGAATTCAGTCAAGGTCAATAACATCTTTTTCTTTATGGTGGAGAGTCTGGCCTTGAGAAGTTTCTCCATAAACGAGTAGAAAAAATATTTCTAAAGTGTCTATGTAGACTGGGATTTGCATGTATAGCATAGCACAGCGTTTTGTATTCTCCTCACTCAATTTGTATGGGATCCACGTATCCCTTTAGCAAATAAATAAATAATAATAATAATAAATAATAAAATCATTTTAAATATAATTTTTTAGCTTATTGCATGTGTAGAGCAACTTATTTCTAAACAAAACCTATCATAAAATGCAAAAACAATCCCGTTAGCTAAGAGACATATGAACAGTGTGCCCTAAAGATAAATATTATAGATAATAAAGATAAAATATTAAAGATTATTATAGAATTGTAAGTTAATAAAGTTATATATACTCGTTCGCTTTTAATTTCCTTGTATAACATTAACTTAGAAGCTTGAGCAATGTATAGGGTGCTCCATACATTTTTCCATAGGTGTATATGGACATCTGCATCGACTCTGCAACGAATAGGGTGTACTTTGTTATCTTCAATTGACAAGCACTCGTGACAAGCGAGGAAATTAGCCAACTAACTTATCTACAATACTAAATTAAATTGAGGTTGGCAGTGAAGTTTCATTTTTTTACAAAAACTTAGGTACTCTTATTGTAATTTTATATAATAGTTCTTATCCTATTAAAAACAGACAATCTGTTTCTAAGTTTTGTTAAAACTTTAGAATTCATATCTCGTATTTCGAACGTCCATGTAATTTACCGAAAAAGGGAAAGAAAAAATTAGCTAGGCGTTGCTATTTGACCGACATGTTTAATGAAACATTATAGTAGTTCACATGACTAGAGTGGAGGTAATAAACCGTCTACTTACTGAATATACGTACCAGCCTTGAAATCCTTGTCGACTCGGATTCTTTTCCGCATTTTTCTTTTCGGCCTAGGTCTCTGCGAGACTATTTCCTTCCTAGTAGTAGCAGTCGACCCAGGCATAATGAGCTCTCGCTGCGCGAATTTATCTCTGCAACCATAAATGTATTGTGTGCAAATGCTTGTGAAGCTGTATCGGAAAAGGAAGAGGGAAATATGGTAATTGCAACGATAAAAACGAGAACTGATTAATTCTCATGTGAAACGGAAATACTTAACAGCAACGTTTAACTATTGTTCGAGTGTTTTAATAACTTGATATACATGTTTTTTAACGAGCGCATATTGTTTTTAATACATGTAATGTGTTTACGGTAGTTTTGTATAAAGTTAAGGTTAGTTACCTTCTTTGTACATACATGCATGCGTGGTCGTAAAAAATAATATATTCAGCAACTTTTGAAAGCAGAATATTCATATTTAGTTTCAATTTAATTAATGTAATTACGTTCACATATCTAATAAAGATATTATTTTTCTACTAATACTACATGAAAGTAGTTGCAGTACTCATTTGTTGAATGAGTAAATTTTAAGAATGATCTGTCGTAACTTTTGTGAATAAATCAAAATCGTCGTTTTCAATATTTTCATTTGTTACCGTTGCTAGCAAAAGTTTATCTTTTACCTACCAGTGATGTGATGACTACATACAACAGCAACTCTGAGGAAGGGTATTACATTTGGGTTATGAACCAATAAGGTTTTAACATACTCATACAGTAGTAGTGGACTACAACTAAAAACTTTTTGGGAATGATAACGCAATTTACGTTTATTGCTGCAAATAGGTTTTTATTATCAAATGAACTACAAACATCATGATCGAAATCTTCTGTTTGATACATACTGTTCAGTCTCCAATTTACTTAATGACTTTTCCTTCTTGTTTCTTAGACAACCTGCGTAACAGGCGCTTGTTTTCTTATGTTTATTCTCTGGAATTAATGTTCGTCCTGCTTCAACTACTCGTTTCTTTTTTAAATTACTAGTATAACATCATGTAAACATGATTTGTGTTTCGTCGTTTTCTAAAAGTAACCCCAGCTATGAACATTACAGAGGGTTACCTTATTATTGTATTGAAAATGTACGAAGATATTTTAGAAAGACGGCTTTTGATGAACAGCTCTCATAGGTGCAAAGTGGTTTAAGAAGAGGACGAAGTACCTAAGATCACATCTTTACAATAACACACTTAATTGAAAAAACAAGAATAAAATATATGCAGCTATACGTGGCTTTCTTGGATTTAGAAAAGGATTTTGATGGAGTCTCTAACTAACGACAGGTATTAAAAGTTTCTACCACGAAATAAAAGCTATGCGCGGAAGCATAACACAACACAAATGAACAATAGATTAAGACGAAATGGTGTGTTAAACCCAACATAACTCGTGTTAATCATGGACGACATGATCCGAGCTGTAACAAGAAGAACTACCGCAGTACACATAGAATACAACCATTGCAACCACTAAAACTATGGATGTGTGCATTTGCCGATGATATGTAATTTGTGGCTTTAAAGAGCAGGCCCTCCACGCAAAGCTAAAAATTTGGGAAGAATAAGAAATGGAAAATAAACACAAACGAAACTAAAGTGATGGCGACAGAAAAGGAAAACAAATCGGTCAGCATAAAAATTAATGACGAGCAAGTTGAATAAGTGCGTTTTCAAATATGTACTTAGATAATGAAGGAAGCATGAAAAATTAAAGAAACGAAAGAGTATTTCAGCTCTGACAAGTACCGCACGTACTTGTTAGAGCCTTAATAAACCATTTGTTCGAATAAAAGCAATGAGTAAAAATACTAAAATGACCATATGCAAAACCATATTGAGACCTATTTAGACCACTGAATAAAGCAGTGTCTAGTAGAATTCAAGCCATAGACATGAAGTATCAAAGAGCAAAAGAATCAAAGGAATAATCAGATTGGACAGGCATAGAAACGAAGCAGGAAAACAAGAACTCAGGCTACTACCGATTGAAAAACTCATAGAGGAACCATCTGATCATCTAAATCAAACGAATGACAGGAGCTAAGTCAAACAAATATGGGAAGTATGTAAGTACAACACAAGGGAAGTAGAGGACGACCGAGGAAGTCCTGGAATGAGGAGATGCTAAAATTGTGTCAAAGGACAAATCGCAGTGGAGAGAATTTGTGTATGAGCAGTAAATGAATAGTTGTAATATGCTTTGATATGTGTAATAATGTTGAGTATTCAACCTCACACCTTCCGCTAAAAGAGGTTTAAGATTATATCCATGCGTATATAAGCCCAGTTATATTAGTGTATTCTATTGCAATTATAGTAATCCTCAGTACTGGATTAGTAAATCATACAAGCACAAATTCGAATAAAAGCTACTCCTAGCCAGGACTAATTACAAGACCCAACTTTTTGGCAAGAAATCTCGACAAGTAACTCCAGTCATTATTAGGACCTTTTGAATCTATTGTTATTATTTATCCAGCAACTCCGTTTACAGCAATCCATGACAGTTGTCGAGTTTCGTCACTTTCTTTCGGCAGATAAACCAACCACCTACAATTTTAAAGCACAAAGTCAGAATAAATTTTTGTCAGAAAAAATGAGATGCAAGTAGTCAACGGCAAAACGGTAGAAAAGAATGCCAACATCTTTAGGATCAAGATACATTGTAGTAGCGGCATCTGATTGTGGTAGTAAAATCCCGCCGTAGAGCTGCTCTTTGCGTTGGGGATACAGTTAACAACGCAACTTTGGTAAATAATGACCTGTCATGGAAAACCATGTACATGAAGGAAAATTCACAGCATAATTTGTAGTGAACATTTTTGGCATTGCAATGTAATAGTCCTATGCTGCTGCATCAATAGCTACATAACCAATTAATAAAAATAATTTTGCCATAACTTTTATGTTTTATGAGAACTTGTTTTTGGACCTGGTACAGATGATTTCAAAAAATCTGGGACAATTACTCTTGCGTAGTGTACCTAAATGTGGCTTGTTATTAATCAGTTGTAATCTAATATGACAATCGAATTTGACAAATAAGGTAAAAATTATTTGTCATTGTCAAAACGCCTCCCAATAAGCTTGACGTAGTTATAAAAGCTCGCATTTTAAGTAAAATTGAAGACGGGTGGTTTATACGAGCAATTGTTGAACATTTTAACGTTAACAAAAATACTGTTTTTGATGTGAAGAAGCGCTGGGAACAACAGCAAACATTATTAAGCAAAGTTGGTAGTGGAAGACGCCGAGTTTCTACTCTTGCATTTTTAAATGTGTTACGTGAAAATCCTTTTTTTCTGCAGTGGAAGCTAGAATACAAACAAATTTTCCTGGATCTCCTGCTACAGCTAGTAGAAAAGTAATAAAAAATCTTTGGAATTAAAATACAGAGTTGCTGTCAAAAAACAATTTCTTTCTGAGGAATACAAGCAATCCAGGATCATATTTTCACTAAATTACGGTGTATACAGGGTATCCGCGAAATACAAAGCATGCTTTTAAGGGCTGATAGCTACAGCGATTTAGAACCAAAAACATATAATACACCTTGGGTCTATCTGTAAGCGTAAACGAGAAAAAAAATTATTTCTCATGTCACAAACTTCGATACATACTGTACACCGGCAGCTGATCAGTGCAAGATTTACCCGACGATTACAGGCGTGTGTTGCAAGACATCCAGCCTTTCCTGTAATATATTTTCTCCTGTCTCTCAAAAAGGTCCTTTTTAGGACCACCAATTTATCACAAATAAAAGAAAAGAACTCAATTTTGTAGTAGCCTTTACGAAAGAGCTTAAAGCGCCATAACATAATTGCAATAATTACATTATTTTCGTTCAATGCGACTTTCCCTCAACTTAAATTTTCATTTACCGATCGGAGGCTGCTATTAAATACGCCCTTTTCACTCTAACTTCAACATAACATCGATTTTATTGTCATAACATTATTAAAAAAACCGCAAAGGTACCTTTATTTTAAAACGTATGGCCATTGACTTCGTACGATACAAGTTTAAGGTTGTATAAACAGATGATGTTTTGGCTTACATCTGCGCTTCTAATGAATACGAGTACAGTGTGGTGGAAGAGAAATGACACCACGCTTCAATTTCAAAGTATGAAATAATTCGTTTTCATCGTTGTTTTCAGTTATTTTCAACCCTAAATTTTTGATATGGTTTTTTGGTTATTTAAGAAGCAATATGGATGGGTTTTCTTGTACAGTGTGACCAAATAAGGTTTTTTAGAAATAATTTTTTTCTCGTTTACGCTTACAGATAGACCCAAGGTGTATTATATGTTTTTGTTTCTAAATCGTTGTAGCTATCATCCCTTAAAAGCATGTTTTGTATATCGCAGACACCTGTAGAGACTTAGATTATTGGAATAGTGTAGTATTTACGGACGAAAAAGTATTTCAATCTACCAAGCACTCAAAAATTGGTGTCTATCGACATGCAAATATTAAATTCACTGAGAAATATACTAACAATTTTAAAACATCAGGATGTTTTTCAGTGAACGTGTGGGGCTGGATTAGTGGTGGGGATGCTGTTGTTAGCTGGAGAATATATGATAGGTTTAACGCTCCACATTTTTTAATATTATTGAAGACATAATGTTACTGCCTGGTACTTAGCTGTATCCAAACAATTTTATCTACCAGCAAGATAATTGTCCAGTCCACACGGCGGCTGCAGTAAGCGAATGGTTTAGAAATCATAACATTGAAGTTCTCCCTTGGCCTGCTAATAGCCCTGACATAAACCCCATCGAAAACATGTGGGTATTAATTGTTGATAATTGGTGAGTCAAAGTAAAAATGACATGTAGTTTATTGGAAAATACTGTAATATCAAAAATTAAATTGGTCAATGTTGGTCATGGAATATAAAACGCTTGTCTTACTTTAAATCATCCTTTTGAAATAATTCAATCATTGTCAAGCTACACTGACATTATCACTAACCTACAAATGTGTTACCTACTTAGTTCAGCTGTAAAATAATAATGAACTACAAGTTATGAAATAAATAACGTTTTTATTAACCAGAAAAAGTAAATTACAATAATTGTTGGAAATGTCCCCCGTTTTGTTCAGTGCACAAGTTTCGGCGCCTCCTCCTGCTGTGAAAAGCGTTTTGCAGCATATCTGGCGTTATGGATGCACATTGCTGAACAATTCTTTTTTGCAGTTCTTGCAAATTATGTATCGGATTTGCGAAAATCTTATTTTTTAAATAAGGAAAGATAAAATAGTCCATAATTGTCATACAAGGTGATCTCGGAGGAAACTCCACTTCCGTATGCAAACTTATCAACCAGTCATCAAAAAACTCGCGGAGAAAAGCAAGATTTTCTCGTGTAGTATGTGCTGTTGCACCGTCTTGCTCGAAATAACCGTATTGAAGTTCGTCATCGTCTAACTGTTGCACAAGTTCAGTCAAAAAAATATATCTGTGCCTTTCTGCGTTGACGGTGAAATTGAAAAAAATTGGCTCACTTATTTTTCTGCGAGAAACTGCCATCCAAACACCAATTTTCTAAGCATGTTATGGCGTTTCAATAAAAATATGCGGGTTATCAGTGCTCCACATTCGCATATTCTGAGAATTGATGTATCCCGAAAGGTGGAACCAAGCTTCGTCAGAAAAAAAAGTTAAGTTCAGCAGATCGTTTTTGATTAAATTATTAACGAACCAATGGCAGTACGCAAGGCGTCTGGGATGGTCTGCAGGCAGAAGAGGTTGATATGATTGCATCTTATATGGATGCATGTTCAGATCCTTCTTTACAATCGTTTGGCATGTTCCATAAGAAAGCTGAATTTCTTGAGAGAGACGTTTTAAAGGTTTTGTAGGCTCTTCTTCCATACGTTGACGAACGTCATTAATAACTTCTTCTGTACGAACTGTTGGTCCAGCACCTTTTTTATGCGTCACAGAACCAGTTTCGCGAAACACTTCAACACAATTTGTAAGGCATGCATAAAAATTGTCCGGTAATACTGCTACGGCTGGGAAGTGCTCTCGAAAATTGTCCAAACGCAAACGTTGACTGTATTCCCAAGTTCCATTAACTAGCACACCCGTTCGAAAATAGGCTTCAATCATGTAAATTTTGTGCTCTGTGGTGAGACCCTTGATTCAAAACCCGTGCAGGGTTAGAAAATTTCAACACAATAACTTGACAGATTTGGACATTCAAAAAGTTATGACATACCTAAATGTACGATGCATGCTACGACAATAATTTTAAAAGCCATGACCACCATTGACCAATTTAATTGTTGATATAATAATAATAATAATAAATAATCTTTATTGCAAATACAAAAGGCGAAGTCCAGCAATGCTGATCAACTTAACCTAATACAAAAAAGACCGCAGTAATAACTGCTGCAATACAAAAACAAAAAAAAAGGCACATTAGCTCTACCACTCAATATATGTGCATCACGATATGCAGTCCCCGCCAAATTTGAGAAAGAATCTGGCAGTGCAATTCGTGAAAATTTTTTAATCTAGGGAGTTGTATACTTTAGCTGTCTGATATGAAAATGACCTTTGGAATAAAGAGAGTTTGTGTTGAGGTATAGTCAGCTGGTATCATATCATGGTATATATATAGCATGGTACTTATAATATACCGGCTTTGTTGTATTCATTTTTCGATTAAATCTAAGAGATTTAGATTCTAGATAAATTACTCTTACTCTGTCTGCTAGATAAAAATGAGGAAGTTACTACCATATGTCCAGCACCAACATAAATTAACGTTACCTTTTTCATTTTCATCTTTTATAGTCTCTTAACAACATTAATTTCGTTCTAATTGGTAGTGTTTTTGATATTTTTGATTGGCTGAGTTTCCAATTTCTCACATAATGATATATTAGTAATAACCTAATAATGACTTAATGGCCCGAAGTCTATTTTCACAAACGATACCTCTAAACCGTTTTTCTTTTGGTATGGACTAGCGCGCGTGATCGGCTCCCGCTGTACGTCGATCGCATAGATCAGGAATCTCGTAACGTTATTGTCAATCATTCGGTCGGAAACTTACCTCGGACGGATATCGCACGTAAGGACGGCGCACAGCGGTACGCATACAACGCAGGCGATCGGGAGAATCTCTTTGTCCGCGATCGCGCGATGTCCTCTTCGCGCTGCGTCCGCGAGACTCTTCTATCTGTCATCGGTATCTGCTCATCGCGTATTGAATAATGCAAATTCCTCGACGTGCATACCAACGGAATATGCATATTGGCTCTGAATGTACGCTTCTGTGTACATACATCGCCACATCTCTGTAGATGTGTGTAAACGTAATCAGTGTTGAGAATCTGGAATTCCACCGATGCAAGGAAAATTGTTGCCGCTGCGACTGTCATGTTAAATAAGAGAGGTAGGCATTTTAAATTTATTTTTAGATTGAGAAATTATAGCTTATGTCGACGCAAAAGTTGCCGGTCAAAATTAGTGTGAAGTATGCTAAGATTGCAATCCGAAATTCCCACTCTATTGGTGTGTGTAATTTAAAGCTGTTTATCGGTGAATGATCGTGAAATACAATGTGCGGTGATGAATTATCCGAAGCCCTTCATTGAAACTTTAAGCGGTAGTTACTGAAGGAAAAGGGTGGCTGGAACTAATGTCCGGTCGGAATATAGATGCTCGCCATGTCGGTTCCGTTTCTTGTACTGCAAACAACAATAACACCAATAAAACTGACCTCCACTATACCCGTATTGCGCTACCAACGGATGCATCCTGTCACAAAATAAATACACTTAACACTGAACTGGTTTGGGCATAGATGAACTTACTACCTGACTGTAACGGAAGAAAGCTTGTGATGATCCTAGTACCGACAATTTTTGTTAAACAAAGTGACTCAAAGTGTAATGTGTGACGCACAACTATTACTTTTCAATAATCGCAGAGGCAACATAGTTCTGGTAAGAAACTGCTGTTTTTCGGCGATCTGTTAGTGGTGGCGTGAATATCCTTTCGATAACTAGTGTTAGTTTATTGGACTTGCTTTTCAAAAAATTTAGTCTTAGGCTGAAAATCGCTGTCGTGCATGGCGTTAGTTTTTGAACATCAATTTGGGTGCCAATATTTTATACGCTTGAAGGTGGTGTAGTTTGGTGAAATGTAAAAGGAAGAAGGGTGAGAACTAGGTCGTCCTAATATTGAATTATTATTGAAATTAAAACGGTTGCAGGAGATTCACTATTTCTGTAATGATACCAATAACAAAATAGTCATCAATAATATTTACTAAGGAACCGAAAAATAATTCATATTTCTTCTGTCTATATAAAAATGTTGGTGTTAATTAAATACAAAACTACACCTCGAAACCTGTTTACCACAAATTGATCATAATGGATGGGTTTCCATTTATTATAATGTGGGTGTATAAAGCATATAAAGAGTCCATTTATCATTTGCACTAATAGTTTCCACATCTCTACTGCACCGTTGTTTTTAAACACAAATAAATTTATTCCTCATATTTTATTATAGTCAGGAAAACATTAAAGTTAGTGAAATGTGACGTTATAGCGATTTATTGCCTCGACCTAGCGTTGGTTTTTCTCATGCCAAACCTTAACCTTGCTTAACCTCGATTTTGAAGTTATACAAGCCACTTTCTTGATGTCATTACGGCAGTTTACAGTGCAATAAAGACAATACTCGTCTATACTTAGCGGAATTAGCACCATATAACGTATTTTAGATATGCCGATAATTGTTAGGAGGCTGCTAAGGTCACGATCTCTTATTCTTCCGCTTAAACATTTGATGTGTTAACTATTCACGTATGTGTGTTACAAAAACTTGATCTCCTGCTAAGCAGATATTAGTTATTTATGATGCCGCAAGTGTTATGTCAACATACGTAGCTGGGGTATATTATTACGATTAATTTTTGAATTCCTCAGAGTCATTTATACACGAAGGTGCAGTACGCTCTTGTCAAGATTATAACTAGGTGTGTCAATTTATCTTAGTATTACATATATTTTAATTAACTTGACATTTTCTTTTTACGCTATATAGCTGTAATATTAAAGGTTTATGATCATGTCATAGGGCACCGCCCCCTTTGAATCGTTTTAGTTAATACATGCAGTTGTTACTTACTTTATCCGTGTGTATAGAGGGTGTCCATTTAAGACCGCGGTTTTTGATTGTATCTATATCGTTAACTCAATAGATATTCTGATTGACGGTATGTTAATGAGGATAAAAGGACCACATTTTAAAATTAATTTGGCTATAAAAGGTGTCCCAAAAAACCGAACAACGTAATTATCTTTTTTTTTATTGAACGATCTACTTATTTCTATTGAACTGAATGTACTTTCAGATACTTTGTTTACCCCTAAAATAATTTTGCTTTAAAATGCGACGTTGCCAGGTTATTGAATTTTTTATATTTTTTTGCCGAAATCACTACTTCAGTTAAACTTTAATTCCCCCGTCATTTTTCATTTATTTTTAATGAAATTT
>SMLS01065670.1:0-22702 GCA_004785975.1 Popillia japonica | reverse complement strand
TATATAACATTCCTTTGGTAAATAAAAAAGTTATTGGTTTGATGAAAGATGAAAATAATGGAAAAATAATGACAGAGTTTATAGGAATAAGATCAAAACTGTATGCTTTAAAACTATTAACATCGGAAAATGATATTATCCATTTTAGAACTAAATTAGAAAATCAGGGGGAAAACATTAATACCATTGAAACTAATATAAATAATTTAGGTATCTCTAAAAAAGCAAAAGGTGTTACAAAATCTACTTTAAAAAATATACAGTTTGATGATTATTACAATTGTTTATTTAATAATAAAACTGTTGTAGCAAATCAAAATTCTATTAGATCTTATAAACATGAAGTATATACAGTTAAACAATCAAAAATTGTTCTCAATTCATCTGATGATAAAAGAGTTATAAATTTTTTATTTACGGACACTTATCCGTGGGGATATCAAAATTGTGTGTAACTTCATTATATGAATTAATCGACTTATCTTATACTACAAATCTTATTTTGTATACAATGCCAACTATTAGAAAATGAAACAACGGTCAGTGATAAAAAGAAAGAAAATCATAAACATAATTCCAACAAACGAAAACCAACTGTTGCAGTAAAAGAAGTACAGGTAGGAGTATATTCATACAATATATATGACAATACCAGAATTAGTTTACTTAAAACCTTCAATCAGTAAAGATGTATTCAACATTTATTTTTTTATTCATAATACTGTTGTCAAAAAATGTTCAATCATCTACTGTTGTAATAAATAGATACTATAATGTTTCGGAAGGGAGATTTCTTTTAATTAAAAAATATAGAGATGCTATCATTTTAAACACATATCCAGCTTTCTATACAACAGATTATATACCTTTGAGTACGTTATATACCATGTAAAAAAAACTAAAAATAATTATTATTTTATTTGTAGAAACGGCAATTCAAACTGAAGAAAATTCTACAATAGGTTACATTATTGGGTCGTATGAAAATTATTATCCAATTACTACATTTCAAGAAAAAATGTATTGTGGACATTTCAATATTCGAGAACTAGCTGGTTATAAACTTCCTATCTATTATGAATATAATTGGTGGGAAAATATCAACGATTTTTTAAAAAACGTTGAGCCTTCGATAAGGAAAGATTAAAAAAAACATTTTTGTTTTATAAGAAAGTATGTTTAAAAATAAAAAAAAAGTTACTTTCGCTTCTACTTCACCAACTATTCATCAATGGATTGATGATGAAGATAGAAAATCAAATTGGTTACATATTGTTGCAGATCGTATGCGATTTAACCGTCGAATTCAAACAATACAGATAATTTTAGAACCGATACTATGTAAAAAACATAGAGAAAAAAATCCTTATTGAAAGATCCTCCATTTCATATAAATGTGTGCAAAATACTCAGCTTCATCATTCATAGTACCTATATAAGAACCACAACAACATGCAAGACGAATTATCGAAAAAGTTCGTTGAATCTGTTCAAAACGAATTTAAATTTGACAATGCCTATTCACGTGCGTCCAATAGATGGAGGGGTCAACCAAGAGATGAGGTAGAATGGAAAATAATGGAAGATGACTATTTAGATGCACGCATTTCGGATAGTGTTGCTCAAGATTATTACTCAAGATATAAAAATAATGTAATATATTTATATAATACATCGGTATACTACAAACAGCCACATAACAACAAGCGCAAAAAGTAGGAGGACACTAATAAGACAAGGATAACAAACACGAGTAGTTGTATAAATAGCTATCAACAATATCACATTCTCAGTAGCGTAACATCAATTATTACAATGTGTGGTGCTTATACATGTTACATTCCGAAAAAGCATTACATTATAAATGCGAGACAATGTACGTTATTTGCATTTTTATGTGAAAATTGTTACTTTCCATATTACATTGCAAATATGGATGTTGACGAGTATAGCTTTCACGATTATTTTCCGAAACTTATACATTTACAAGAAACTCACTCCAGACCTAATTGTGTTAAATTCGACAAACCAACCTGCATCCATTGTAAAGACTCCATCTATCAAGAAATAGACTCCGAAAATTGTACAATATGTAGAAACTAATATAATTGTAAAATTAAAATTTATATAATATTAAAAGTAATAAATTATATATTTTTGTCTACCTATGTGAATGTTTTATTTCTATTACTTAAGTAACCCTATTTGTAAATAAAATTTTGTATTAATATTAAAAAGAAATGGTTAACCTCATTAATACGTACTTATATTAATAGTATTTTATGCTAATATGTTTTATTTCATTTTACTTAAGTAACAAGGTAATATTTAAAACACGCGCCAAGGCATGCCTTACCTAGCAACAAAAACACGCTGTCATAGCGTGTAATGTTTCACCTTGCCTACGTCATGATAACCTCTGGCCTTAACTACGTCATGATAACCTTTGACCTTAACGTCACCATTATCTTGCTTACGTCAATAACCTCTAACCTCTAGCTGCACCCAAATGAGGCACCCAATGTTACGAGTTTCAAGGCCAAAGTGTCCCAGAATCCCGGTAGCTATACTACTGACATACTACGCCCAAGAAATAGAGACTTTCTTTCGAAATAACCCTCATAAAATAGTCACAAACTCTAATATCTGTTCTCTGTTCGGCAAAGCTTACAACAGGGCAGTTACTATGATGGCTTCCATAACTGCATTTAAAAAAACTGGACTCCAACGATGTAATAGAAACATTTTCAAAAAAATTGACTTTTCCGGAGCGAATCAGCATCAACCTGGGCAGTTTCATGTCCCCGACGTTGCAGTTAATGATATGAATCTAACCAAACTCAGGAATAACAGAAAGCCAGGAACACACAACCCTCTACTTCCGTTTTAGTAACCCTACAAGATATAATTCCAGTACCGTCAACTTCAAACAGTACCGTGTCACAGAAAAGGAAAGGCTTCGCGGCTTCCACATCCACTCCATATAAAAAATACTTAGGAGAGTCGATTGAAGAAAAGAAGAAAGTAAGTAATAAAGACACTAAAGAGAAGAAAAACTCGTGAAGGAAAATGAAAGTTCAGAGAATTCTGCATCATAATGTATAATGATTCAAGCGACGAAGATAACGATGATGCTGATGTTTACGTTTTGAACAAATAAAATCATTTCTATCGCAAAACAACGTTGGAATACGTAATACACATGTGTGTGCCTAATATGAGATGTGTCGCATAATGGGAACCACTGCTATCTCATGTTAGGGGCATAATTTTAAAATCAATAAAAACTACACATTTAATACATTATACTCTACAATAAGTTAATTAAAACACAGAAAGTATTGACATGGCTCTTTATAACTAGCTGAGATGGAAGAGAGTTACTGTAACTTTATGTTATTGATTTCCAGAGATATTTAAGTCAAACATTGTCGAAGATATACTGAGAAACCAAATAGTGTCTCGTATTAGGGTACTTTCCTCTATATCTGGTTCACGATACCGAGACGTACACGTCATGAATGACATCACAACAAAGTAGCAAAATCGAATTGTTTACATTTTTAGGTTTGTATTCGTATGGTTATATGGCAAAGTTATATAAAATCACACTCGCAGTTATGTTCATATTTTACTTTTACAAGGATTTCTTTATTTCTGTATTGGAGATTCCGTTCATGACGTGCACGTCTTCGAATCGTGAAGCGAGTATAGTAGAAAAAGAATCAGGACAAATATTTACAATAAGTTTACAATACATAGCTAGCTACTGCTAACAATAAGTAATTTTAGATGGATAGAACGCACCCACTTGAGCTCTTTTGTGAAACAGTTATTGTACTTTGTAATTATAACTTAGCTAACTTTCTTGCTTTAGTCGGTAATCATTGTTGTCATTTGGGAATTAAGAGAACCTTTCATTATTGTATGTTTTTTGTCAATAAATTAGAAATTGCTATCCCTAAAGATAGATCGTTTTGGTAAGTTAAGAGTACAAGAAACTATTTAAATCAATAGTCAGTTCCTATCAATAAATTAACTCGTGTTCTATTATGTACAGGTAACAAGTATTAATTAGTGATGAGTTATAAATTGAAGTTATTGTACTACGGTTCGCTTGAAGGAATAAACTTCCGTTTAATTTTACTCTCGAATGTGAGGTGATCTGTTAAAGTTAAATTGGAACATGTACCAATGTACAATAAAATGAGTAATTACACTCTACACTTTCCGTAGTGTAGGTAGGTACTATAAATATGCCTTGCTGGCTCGAATTTTTATACTATTTTGCCAAATTAAACAAAATTTGCAAAGTTTTGCCTCCTTGCTATTTATAATTGAAATGCTTTTTCAAATAAATTTCATTTTTATCGGGTTATTACATTTTCAAATGAGTATAAATCAAATCGATATTATAAATGTTGCCGTTTCCTTTCATAATTGTATGGTAGGATTACTCGTATCTGTCCTCTAGCACAAAATAATCAAAAAAGGTCATAAAAGTATATGTCTGAAATTAATTAAATTCAAACGTGCGAAATATTGTTTCATTTTTTTTACCCAGACCAATACAACCGGCTATCATTTACTATGTAATAACTTTACAATGAAACTCTTTAACACAATTATCCTTTTAATAAAAATAATTAACGTTATAATAAAGTTAGGTACTATAGCGTCGTTACAGCTGAGTGTTAACTTAAAAGCTAACTACGTCCACAATACGAATTGCAATATGGAAAATCTTGTCACAAGTTAACAGTTAAATTTAAACTTCTTCTTCTATACACAAATGCGATAAATAACCACTGACTTACGCAGTGTAAACGTAGACATATACGGGTGGGTATGATAAGTACTCCTGTTTGGCGACAGATGGTACTTTGTCTGAAAATTTGCGTTAGTTTACGTATGGTTTACGTATGTCAAAATTTCAGCAAGATTAATCGAGTACTTCACCGTACATTACCACGTACTTATACCACAGGACTATGAAGCGAGCGCGCTAGGCACTGCGCTACACGCCCGGCAGGATAAGGAAGAGTGGCATGATGGTAAACATCTCAATTGAACGTGTGCGAAATATCTTGGACGTTGCGACTGCTTACGATTGATCAGAAACGGAATCGCATGACAACTTCAACGCAATGTTTGGACAAGTTCAAGTATAATCTGAGTGGATATCTGCTGTGTTATGTGACCGTTGCCACCTGCGTGTTGTGTGACCAGCAGTCAGTCAGTACAATGGGCTTCTCCCGACGAACGTGCACCAAAGACGATTGTATCAATCGGGAAATCTCTACCGACGATTTTTTTGGGATTCACAAGGCATCATGTTTATTGATTATTTGGAAAGAAGAACCATAACGGGCAAGTACTACGCCGATACTATTAGACCGATTCGACGCTGAAGTAAAGACCAAAGGTGACACCTTAGCGAAGAAAAAAATCCACTTTCATTACGATAACGCCGCGGCCCACTTATCGGCAATTGCGACAGCAAAACTTGTTGGGTTACGGTACAAAGTGGTGGTCCATCCACTATATCCGCCAGATTTAGAGCCCTTAAACTGTTTCCTTTTTCCAAACATGAAAAAATGGCTTGGTGGAAAGCAGGTTGCGTTAAATGAGAAAGTCATGAAACAGATCTCTATTTTGCAGATTTCGAGAAATCTTATTATTTGTGTAGGTTGGAAGATCGTCCGATCAAGTGAATAGAGCTACAAGGCATTATGTTGAAAAATATACTAAATGTAAACCAATTGTCTGGTTTTCTTAATCACAGGCATTATACAACCCTCGTAGGTCCATATTAAACTTTTTAGCCGAAGATAATTGTTTCAATATAAGAAATAGTAGAAAAAACAGTAGTTTCGTTAAAGAAGAGGGATTTAGAGTATACATGTTATGGATTTGAATTACTAAAAGTCGCATTTACAATTCAATGCCAATTTCGTTTTTAGAATTACCCTGTGAAAAGTTGGTTTCGTACAAGTGCTAGATTACAAGTTTTAGCTATTGCGTCTACGAAAATAACAAACTTCTAAATAAATAAATTAAAATTACTTTCAGCGTGTGTAATTTCCTCTAAGGCGTACCACTGTTTTGTTAGGTTAACTAGGAATACATACTTTTGTTTCAGTGCTGCTTCTCATGAATGATGAACACATGAGTCGCTAAAACCAAACATTTAAATCCTTCAGATACATATATTCATATATTTGTTATTACAATTATATTCGTCGGCGATGTTAGAAGATCCCTTTTCGCATATACTTCCGGTTCAAATACTAGGAAATAATATATCATTGTCATTAAGTAAATAAACTAGTTTGTGCAATAGAAGAACTACATAGCCATATGTATAATTTATTAAATTTCAGATGAATTCCGTGTGTACCTTATCCACAATAAATTTAGAGATTCCAATAATAGCAAAATACAAAAACTAAAAATAACTGAATTAAACTTGGACGCCTCAATTCAAAGCAGGCAATTTCAACTTGTAAAATTGTTAAAAAAACTGCCGTACAAAAACTTAGATAAGGTAGAACTTTATTTATGTATATGAGGAAGTAGATTGGCAGAAGCACTTACTAAGCAATAGTTTTTTTACAGTTGAATCATATTTTAGCAACCTAATTTAACTACTGGTTGCATTACAGTTAAAGTTTTACGTTATGTGTATGTATTGCTCCATTGCTTTTTATGTAGTCAGCATTTTTTATTTCTTATTTTTCTTAAGACGTGTAAGATTAGTCCGGTTAGATTTTATTTAACTTGCGCTGATGAGCAGTAAGTACATTTGAAATGTATATTTACGGTGGTGTCACTGGTAAATACTCATTTGGAGTTACACAAAAGAACGGCAATTCTGTATGTAAGATAGAATGTAAACATTTGTGAAGTACGCTGGCCTTTCAAACATTTGTATACGTGAAATTTGCCACATATCATTATGGAGGTATAGTGCTTTTCAAATTGCAAGAAACTAACTTTTAAATCCTTAATGCTTTTATTGCCCCTCAGGTAGTAATACTCTTGAGAAGAGTACTGTTTACCTGCTTAATTACACTATATGAATCGCCGGGCCGTATTAAGTATGAATTACGGCCTCATTTATTTTTATCTGATTATCTTTTACGCAAATGATATATTGGCAATAATACTTCAACTAATATCCTGTCATCTAATTGTAATTATTGTTAATGGTACTTGGGGGTAGGTATATATACATGTAATATTTAGTTTACTTATCATTTGTTGTTAACATTTATTGCTGTATACTTATTTGAATTTTCACGAACATGTGGCGACCTTTTGCTGAGTGTGTTAGTGATCGTGATGTGCATAGTGATGATGAAAGTGGAGCACGGAAGAGAAAATATTTATCACAAGATGCAAAGCAGATACTTCTCAATATCTATAATACTCTGATGGAAGAAAATAACGAAGGACAAACCAAGAACATTCAACGAACGTCGCAATTAACCAAAGTGCCTATTGGAACAATATACAAGACAATTAAAAATAACGCAGAGCCTCGAAAGCAAAGAAGTGACAAAGGAGCACCGAGAAAAATTAAAGAGTATGAAATTGATATTATTAGGCAACAAGTATATTGCATGTATAGAGAAAATGTTGTACCTACAATTGAGTCCTTACATAAAAAAGTTAATGATGAAACTATTGATATCCAATGTTCAAAAACAACCTTGTGGCGGACGTTAAAAAAAGCGGGTTTTAAATTTTGTACTATAGATAAACGCGCCACAATTATGGAAAGTTCGAGGTTGCAGAAAATGCGGTACGAATACTTGATGGCAATAAAAAAATATAGACAGGAAGGGCGATTTATATGTTATTTAGACGAAACGTGGTATGATACCCACGACACTATTCGCAAAGGTTGGGTAGACAATTCAGCCACGTGTCAGTTGGACGCGCCGGTTTCGAGAGGGAAGAGAATAATGATTCTCCACGCTGGGTCAGAGAAAGGGTGGATCGCGCAGCCGCTATTATCTGCAAAAAATGTAAAATGCTCTAGCTTGGATTACCATGAGGACATGACTTCATCCTTATTTGAAGAATGGTTTTGTATTACTTTACTGCCAAATTTACCAGAAAATAGTGTGATAGTAATGGACAACGCCCCGTATCATTCACGACAGCAAAATAAAGTTCCTACAAAATGTAATAATAACAAAGATATTAAAGAATTTTTAGAAGCAAATAATTTATATTATGAGGAGCATTATACAAAAAACCAATTATTAGAAGTGATGAATACAAAAGAATATTTGAAGGATTATGTGGATAATAGAGCAAAAGAAGCAGGACATACAATTTTACGTTTACCGCCGTACCATTGCATTTTCAACCCAATTGAATTGATATGGGCCCAACTTAAAAATACCATAAGGCGAACAAATCAAACGCCTAAATTTAGTGAAAGCACTGTAACACACATAAAAAATGCGATGGAACATATAACTGCTGATAATTGGAGAAATGACGTTAAACACGCAATATCAAAAGAAAACGAATACATGGATATGTATGTACCACCTTTAATTATAAACTTGCAATACAATTCAGAGTCAGACTCAGATATCGATTTCCAAGACGACTCAATCACATCAGATGATGATTTGTGAAATACGGTGTATATTAAGTATTATATTGTATAATACTGCCACGGTCTACTTTTATATAAACATGACTTACAATTTTATTGTGCATTACCAACTAATTGTTAAGCTTCATATATCTCACTTATTATTTTTTGTAAATAAACCTAATGTATATTATTTATTATATATATTTACAATTGAAATAGCGTTTTACTATTACCTTATAGTGCCGTAATTTTTACTCAATCCGGCCCCTGCATTCATATGCTGCAAGCAGGCAACCCGTACCCTTTCAGTGAGTATTACTACCGGAGGTGCAATAAAAGTATTAAGGATTTAAAAGTTAGTTTCTTGCAATTTGAAAAGCACTATACATATCACCATCGATGAAAAGGATACGTGAAAACAAACTGTCAAATTATTACATTAAAATAGGTAGTACGTTTTGTTTCAGTTCCAGTTGTACGCAGAACGTTTTCTAAATCGACGTCATTCCTCGACTGCTACGATTGTGAGAGCTGTATCTAGTTTTCGGGGAAACAGGTTCAGTAATTCCATGTTGCGAAGCTCGTGGTCTTGAGAGATCACGCAGAGTGCTCCAAGCAGAGAAGAAAGTTCTAAACATCGTGGAAACAAATCCTGGCGTAAGCACAACAAACCTAGCACAGCAAGTAAATTTCTCTCAAACTACCGTGCATAAAGATTTGAAAACCAATTTTCTGTATCCCTCCCACATCCAACGCCTACAAAGGTTAACGGAACTAGATTTTCCCTGCCGGAGTTGCCTTCTATGAGTGGTTTCAGCCTAGAGAAGTTGAACAATCAGATCTTGCTTCAGTAATTCTCTTCACGGACGAATCTATGTTTACTAAAGATGGTATTTTGAATTGCCACACCATTCACCATTGGCCATACGATAATCCCCACTATATATAGCAAGGTTCCTCACAAGCTAGAATATCCTTGAATGTTTGAGCAAGTTTGGTAGGGGACCAATTACTTGGACCACATGTGCTGCAACAACGATTAAATGGCAGATTTATATTTACAGTTTTTTCCGAGATGCATTTAGATGACATACCATTGGTGATACAACAATTATGGCTTATGCACGACGGAGTGCCCACCCGCGCATAGTAGTAGACCTGTTCAAGCATTTTTAAACGGAACTTTCCAACATAGAATTGGATCTGGAAGTCACATTCCTTGGTCAGCTCGTTGTCCAGATCCAAATCCATTAGACTTTTTTTGTAGGGAAGCATGGAAAATTTGGCCGAACTGTACGTGTGTAAGTAAAAAATAAATTTCGTCGCCGCATTGATGACTGCGACTGAATTACTCTTTGCTTTTTTCGAACGCACGACCATATGCACTTTTTTTCGTTTATCTCGAAAACGAATAAAAATAAGAAAATTTTACAAGAAACATAATTTGATCGCTTTTGAATACTCTATCGAATAAAAATTATTGTGTGTCTCTACTACAGACAGCAAAAAAAATATGTTAATTTTCATAATAGTCATGCGTGTTTCACTCACTTCTGGTATTAGTATTTTATTGAAATTTTCTCAAAACATTCCTCCCATAATACTAACTGACCATGCCAAATCTTATTAAAATCGCAAAAACCGTTTTGAATTTATAATACAAAAATTATTTCAAAATTTTAACTTCAAAGCCGCCCGAATTAAGCGACTTTGGACTAAGGTAAGTTTACTTAAATCGGCTTATTCTGGTCTAAGGAATATGTATGTGGTAGACGTGTGTAAAGACACGGCAGAAAAGACGTTCCATCTCAACTAGATTCAAAGAGCATATGGCTAATGTTAAAGATAACAGAATTGAGAAGTCTAGGGTTGCCCAATATATTTTCGAAAACGTAATAATATCGATCATTCTAATGTAAACTTAAATCAACCGATTAGTAATTGTAAATTTCTAAATGTTTTTGAGAGTTTGGAGATTTACGAAAACAAGTCGTCTTTAATGAACAGTAACAATGGTCCTATTCCACATTCGTCATTGTTTTCGTTAATGCGAAATTAATGACTTCATGATTGTTATTTGCGTGTAACTTTTAGGTCTCTTGTTAAGTTGTTGTTGTAATGTTATTTAGTTTTATTATCACCTCAATAATGACAGTATTGCTGTCGAAACGTGTAGGCAATTATCCAACTGTTTGATGTCCTGTTAGTGATAGTGATTGAGTGTTCTATTATTGCGTAGTTATTATGATACTATGTAAATTTCTTAGCAGTGTTTTACTGACTTAAAGGGCCTTTAGACGTGCCATCAAGTTTATCAAACTTGAGTGTGCACACAAATTATACATGTAAGTTTTTAACCTACACTGTACATCAACATGTTTCCAAAACAAAGTATCAAAAACTTAATGTATGCGCCTAGGGACATACTTTGTGAACCATACTTGAATAATATAGTTCAGCTACATATTAATAAAACGTCTGCGCGATTCGAAGTTAATAAGAAACTTCATTGCATTCACATCAATCGACTAGACGTTACTAGATGCTATTCGACATGTATCAAAATCGAAAATGTGCTGCCCTTGTTGTTATTAAACATTTAAGTGAACTAAACCAAAAGCGGAGAAAGCTATAGTGTAAAGAGTGGTATAAGAACTTCTTCAAAATCAGATCTTAAAAATGATCTTCGTATGGACGACGCTCAATTTCAAATAATGCTAAAAAAAGTAGAATCAAGAAAAAAAAACAAGATACTATAATGAGAGAAGCGGGTTCTATCTCCTTTAATTTTTCTACAAAGGTGTTATATGCACTCTGTCTGAGTTGTCTGTTACTATACTCTGTGCTTTTAATTTTCCATAAACAGGGTAGATCTCGATAAGTTTGTATGAAATCGAGAATAAATTGTTTGGAATAATTTCTTAAATCGCTCATTTTTATAATATATATAAAATATATCTCTTTCGGAAGCCACTGTACCTAAGCACCCACCACAAATAAAATATATACACTATTATATCAAGTCCTACCTACGTATTTAATAGACCCCAGAATTCGTACTGAATGTGTGTTTCTGTTAGTAATCCCATACAACACCTTGCCCTACACGTTAGGACTTGTTTACTGTACGTATCGTACAAACAAAAAATCAAAATCTGCAGATTATTGGAATTGTGTTTGTATGCTTAGATTGTACAATTTGATAACTACTACACGTTTATAATGGTATGCACAAACCCTTTTGTGCATTCATTCTGGTAAAGATATTGTTACGTGTGGTTTTATGACTTGTTGGTACAAACAAATTTGCAAAAACAAATCGGTACAAATATCTTATATTGCTATTATTCTTAGTAACATATGATGGTACAAGCAAATTACAAAATCTATTTGTTCGATTTGTATTAACGTATAGTTTAATATGAAACATTATAGTTATTTTGTATGCACGTTCAAGTTTGATAAACTTGATGGCACGTCTAAAGGCCCCTTTAGACAAGAACAAGTATAAACAAAAAACTGGAAAATTTCCTTTCTTTTATTATTTCTTTCCATAGCCAATATTTTTCGAGAACAAAGTTATAAAAGCTACAAAAGCATGTAATCGTTTCTTAAGCGTATATGTACATATATGTATATGTATATTTGTATGTGTTTATTAATGTATTTTGTTAAATGTATTTTGCTTCAAAATAAAGAATAAACTCGCAAACGACTTAAACAAGCAAGACAGCATATTAAACTGGACACCCTTGCTTAGTCATAAATTAAATTCCTCAACTAATCTTCTGAATGACAATCCTTGTTCCCAAACAGTAACACATTTCGGGCGTGTCTCAATAATGGATATAGGCGGCATCTTCACAGTTGAAATACTTGCACTATACTAGATGTTAATAGTGGTTCTGTGTATTAAATAACATATAAATTTTTAAATTCTTGAAAACCCATAGTTACACCAGGAAATTCTAAATATGTTTTTTTTTGAATTTCAAGCCAAATCTATTCCGAGCATTTAAAAAGTTATAACCATTTTTACGTCTAAATACAGGTGTATTAAGAGAATTAGCTCCGGTAAGAAAAAAATGTGTAAGATCTTTTTCGCACCATTTCATGGCTTGGCTGCGTCTTCTATCTTCGTTTGTTCGAGAATTTAACAAAAAAAAATCTTGCATACAAGGCCAGTCAACCCTCGGGTCATTAGTTTTATAATAAAATTTAAATGTAACACCCTACATTTTTTATGATGTTCCTACACATATTTATCGGATCTTTCATTTTTGTTAACCATTCCCTATAGCTAACTCTTTGGGTTTAGAAAATATTTCAAATTAGAAAAAAATTGCTTTAGTATCTCATAAATCGTGGTTAATTTTTTTAGCTGGTAGTAGTAGCAGGCAATAGTAGCACGTACAAGCCTATCAATATCTGGTGGCGTTGGCCCCCCATACTAGATTCAGTTGCACCAAGAGTTGCCGGATGAAGTTTCTTCCCGTAGACTTTTCGTTTTGCGAATGCGCTCAACACCAAATTTATAATCGGGTAGATACATTTGGGTGTCTGCTTTTCGGAGATGAAGCAGCATTTCACAAAAATGCAAGCCGGAATCAACACAGTATATCATTGTCGTAGTCGTAGCGATTTCCGGGTTTCGTCGTGTCGGTTTGTGGTTTCTATCTGACTTTTCGCGAACAGCTGTGCTTCGCATTGTCAAAGAAACTGTGCTTCGTGCGTGTTTGTTCTGCCTTTATATAGCCTCAGCCCCTTCTCTGCTCTGCGCGCTTTTCTATTGGTGCGCGTGAAATGATATTTGACAGTACTTATATCATTATTATTCTACCGACAATCCTCATATCAGACAAGAACATGGCCAAACTAAGTCGCCTTTTGAATTTTTGGGGTGACATAGGTGGAAATCACGTTATTGGGTCCCCTTTCTTTGATAAACGAGTAAATAGTCAAGTTTATTTTGGTTTTCTTCGGAACAGTTTAGAACTATATGTATTTGTACATGCGTCAAGGAATGTGGTTTTTACATGATGGGGCTTTGCTACATAAGACTAATTGCATGTTACTTTATACTAAATTTTTATTTATTCTTTTTATAATAAACATCATTTTTCTTTATCATATTTATATGCATGCTGTATATAGAAGATAAGTCACGGAGTGTGATGCATAAATTACTACTACTGCTACTGCATTAACCCAATACAATCAATACAAATTTTCCCAACAGGTGTATACCTATGTACATACATATAATGTCGTTCATGATGTGCACACATCAAATGTGTGCCGGTAAATGAGGAAATATATACTTGTCTCGACGAAGAGGTGAAATAAGGAGAGTTCCCGTTGATATCTTCTTTCTTCCATGCATCGGATGGATATTTTTACTGCTGCTGTACAACATGGCATTAGTCTTGATGGTCCCTACAAGAAACGTCAACCATCTGTTCATTTCGAACAGAATAGAAAACCGAGGGGAAGGGAAAAGCCGAGATGAGAAGGAGATATACATATTTTGAGATACATACATATTTTATGTATTTCTCGCCACTACTTCTTCAATAGATTTCTAAAATGAAAATTAAAATTTTTGCAATTATGACAACCACTTGTGGTGCTCGTATACACTAAACTTTCAGCACAACACTAGATTTGTTTATATCCTTCAATATATGAACGTGCTATACTTAGAATATGAACATATTCTTTCGCTGTCCAGTAATGAACTTTGGAAATATCCATATAGTAATTTTCAGTAGTAATATCCCTAGGACAGTGATAATCACGAAAGGCGGCGGAGGGATGTTACCTAAAGAAACGTGCTCGAGGAAACTAATAAAATTATGAGGATTTATCGCTGTCCGTGGGATATTTGGTCAGAAAATTTTTGGCTTTTTAAATTAACGTTAACATTTATTTATTAAAAGAACAATTATTGAAAGTACAATTTGAGAAACTAAATGAGCTTGCAGAAGTTGCTGAATTTGTTTCCAATTTATCTATATTTTCACTATTTAGTTCTCCAAATCGTGACATTTCGAAAATTAAATTTGAAACTGTCAAAAGTTTCACAGAAGCAGTGATATGACATTAAGTCAGGTGACAGCCGGGGTGTTCTCGCTAGCGATAACATTCCGGGGTTGTTATCAGTATAATCAAATGTTGATTGGATATCCTGATACATATGACATAAAAGGATTAATTTTGATTGGTCGAAAATTGAATCCAAAAATTTTCACTATAATAACCTAAATCCTTTAACAGGAGATGTTCGAAACTAATACAACCCTATCTCCCAATAAATGCTATAAGTCACCTGAAATGTTTTCAAAAATCTGTCATAAATATACATTGCTTAATAAAATTGACACAAATTTTATAGTTTGAAAACGATAGACCTAGATAAAAAAAAACATTGTCATTTTTGGTTTCATATTAACGATTATTGGTATTTTAAAAAATAAGCAGTTTTGTATAATAAATGGAATAAATGCAATAAACTACAAAATTAAACAAAAAATTACGTTAGTGCTGTATGATCTCTACGACAGTCAACACGGCTTGAGATCGTGTTGACATGGGATAAACCAAATTATTAGGTACTTCGTCATTCTTCTCTAAGAGCAATTTGACGACTGCAACTGAACTAGGTTGAAGACTGCGTAAGATAATGTGTATTCCTAGTGCAACCCAGGCATGTTCGATAGGATTACTGTCCGGTGAAGTGTCAGTCCAAGTCAATCCATTCTGTCGACACCTACCTCTTTAAACCAATTGTAATCAATGTTTCTTCAATGTAGACGACGTTGTCATCGATATATCTATATGCACAAACAGAATAAACATAATTAAACTGTTATATGTTCTGCACATACAGTGAGAACTCGCTAATCCAAATTAATTAAAAGCTGGACGATTCGTATTGGAAAATTCCGATTACTGAGTCATCATTAAAATAATACGAAAATTGCATTTTAGACTGTTAAACATAGGTAAATAATTTAGTAAAAAAAGTCTCTAGTTTTTACTTGACGACATTTCAATTGTTTAGCTTCCATTGCTCGTTCAGCCCAAGTACATATGTGCAGTGTTCCTAATTCGGCTACATTTTTTTCAGCCCATTTTATACAAGTGTTAAAATTTCTGATTGCGTTTTCATGTTTCACTAACATTATCATCGCTATGTAGAGGTAGAAAGTCGTCAACTCTTATCAATGCATTCGTTAAGTTCAGTTTCCTAACGCTGATGATAATCAGACAAAATTTCTTGCAATATGTTTCTCATTTCCGTAAGTTCTTGCTGGTTGTCTTTAGCAAGTACCATTTCCGGCACTGCTGTTATTGGAAGATCATCATCTGAGTCATCTTCGGATGATATTGCCGGGGAAGCGTTATCAGGCGAATAAGAAAATATTTTTTGCAGCATTAGTTTACACATTCTCCCAAGAGCTAGAGGGAGGGAATCTTTAAAATTACAGCGATAATGAGGACCAAAAGACTTTTTCGATAATAAACCTTTGTTAGCCGTATGGCACTTTGATCCATTGGCTGGTTCAGATTTACGAACCCCTAAGCAATTCGGATTCCAAGATACCCAATGTTAAATGGTAATATTTCAATTTTCTTCGGATTACAAAGGAATTCGGATTTCTGAGGTTTTCGATTCGCGCGCCCCCACTGTACATCTTTGCAGTATATAAATAGCTGCTGCTCTTTCGCTGTATTGCCCATAGTGGTGACGTTACAGTATTCTTACTACTTATATTTTGTTTTGTTTTATTGAACAATTTATTGTTCTTTTGTCAATTATTTTTAAATAAATTACAGATTGGAAGTTCGTTTACTTTATGTAAGTTAGGCGATTTAGTCTTAGTTATATTGTTATGTAAATTTGTCTACAATGTTATATAGCTACTCACGACTTCCCATTTTCAGCAATATTTTATTATATCTTTTGCCAATAAATACAATTATTATTATTAATATTATAAGTTAGTCTCTTGCCGTTCCAGAGCGAAAAAAAACCGTTGAAAGTAAGTAAAACATCCTGAACGAAATATATGTATATTGTTCGGCATGTGCTCCAATAGGTAATTATTTTATTTCATACTATCGCGCTGCCGTTACATTGAAACCTTTCCCAGGTAAGAGAGTGTTATAGCACGATATTTATAAATATTGTACCACGTTACCAAATTATCAATAGGTGTTATTAATCGTAACAATTTATATTACTGTAGGTATTTCACATAGCTAATACAAAATATACCTACATATTTAACGTAAGTAGCTTAAATTGTAATGAGCCAGAAAAATGTTTTTTTTTTTCTTTTCATACATAAACAGCGATCATAATTCCAATGCAAAAATGGATTTATTCTATGTTTCATGTCACAATGGAGTCGCTGGAACAAATACCTATCCGATTAGAGTTGAGTCGAGCGTGTGATGGACATCATTGGGATGTAAAGAACAATCAGCGTGTGTAAAATATGAATTTGATTGCTCTCTAGAGTTTTTGTTTTTTCAATAGATTATTTATATGCGAAAAGAAATTTTTCTCATGGAAATAAAGACAGGACCAATTTATTTTAGGGTATAGTCTGCTACAACGTCAGTATAAGCGGGAGTAGAAAAAGGGATGTTTGCCTATAAGTATGTTATAAATTCTTAACTTCTCAATCCAGTTATTATATTCTTAGCCGTTAGTAAAACCATACTTTCTCGAGTATCCACAGTCACTTATAAAAAGGCAGTCAATAAGTAAAACTGCAATTCCCATTTTATTCCACTCGTCGGCCATAATGTCGCAACCAAAAGTGTACGTAACACGAAAAATAAACGTTGAAGCGTTAAACCTTTTGAAAAAAGACTGTGAAATTACATCTTGGACAGTATGGCCTCCAGTACCGCGTGAGGAACTATTACGGAAGGTCTCCGATGTATATGCTTTATTCTGCGTACTATAAACCTACAAAATCGATAAGGAACTTCTAAATAAAGCAAAAAAATTAAAAGTTTTAGGTACGATGTCTGTCGCATATGATCATTTGCAAATGAAGGAAATTAAATCTAGAAATATTAAAGTTGGATACACCCCTAATATCCTAATGGACGCCACTGCTGAATTGACAGTTGCACTTTTATTAGCGGCAAGCTTATTACAACACACACAGCGACAATATTATTACAAGCGAATCACGCGGCTAGAACAGGACAATGCTTGGGCACCGTTCTGGATGTGCGGACAAGGATTAAGCGGATCAAATGTGGGGATCGTCGGTTTCTGTAGAATTGGGCAAGAAATCGGTAAATAATTGAAACCGTTCAAAGTAAAGAGGATTCTGTATCAAAACCATTCAGCCAAAGATCAACAAGCGCAAAAAATCGACTCTGAACGGGTCAGTTTTGACGAATTATTAAGCGATTTATCGACCTCGGACAGCGATTTTGTGATTGTAAGAATTGCCTTATCGCCGGAACCTGCTAACATATTCAACGAGGACGAGTTCATGAAACCGACCTCGGTTTTCATAAATACAAGCAGGGAAGATGTTGTGGATCAAAATGCTTTAATCTCTGCAAAATAAAACTATATGGGCTGCTGGTTTAGATCTTATCACTCCGGAGCCGTTACCTTTACATAATCCGTTATTTAGGCTTGAGAACTCTGTGATTCTACCTCATATAGGAAGCGCAACGGTGTATACTCGAGAAAATATGGCTTTATTAACGACTAAGAATATAATAGCTGGATTGAAAAATGAGAAAATGCCAGAAGAATTAGTTTTATAATAAATTCGTAATATAAAAATAGCTTAAAAATGTCTCCAAACATTCAAAGTGACAAAAAGGAAAGAAATAAATTATTGTTTCCATATGTAATTCCAGTGAATTATAATATGAGGGTAAAATGTAAATATAAGCAATTTAATATTTAAAATACGTTAAAAAAACACATTAGTACAAAAAAAACACAGTATCGAGAAATTACTTACATAATTATTATTACTTATAATTTACATACTGTAAATTATACTTATAATTTACATACTGTAAATTATAAGATAATGGATATAATAAATATCCATCTGTCGAAATTGAAATTGGATTGATATGCCTGTGATAGTCTAATTTTTATGGCTCATAATAACATCATAAATGGTCTAAAATTTATGAACCAATTCTGTTTGTCGGCCTCTAAATCTTAATTTACGCAAAAACTGAAAACTTCATAGTTCTCCCAGATGAAAAATGAATTAAGTGATAAACAATTAAAATGTTTACTATTTATAACAATTCTGTAAATTGTAATTGAACCAGTCGAAATCTCACGACTTTCCGCAAAAAAGAATACTTACAACACTTGATGAGTTCTCTAACAAACTTTCATTCGAATCGGCGGCTAACACTACACAAAGTTCCTTTGTTAGAGCATATTTAGATTATTTTTGTTGTAATGTATTCAGAGTGTTTTAAATTCGAGGACAACCATGCTGCAAACTGTCAGAGAAAGAGCTGGTAGTTTAAATTTGGCAAAAGTGCGAATTTATGTTGTCAATAGCGTGCCTTTGGGAATCTTTCAATTCTTTGTTTGTTTGATTTTTATTTTTTAATTAATTTACTTAACCAGGAATCGTAAACATCCTATATCTACATCAATGAAATGTTTTGTCTATGGATGGTTTTGTTGATAGGCAAGACTAGTTGCTTTTTAAATTTACTTGACACGACTTAAATGTCATTTCTCCAACTGAAAATATTGTCTACAAGCAGCGGTAAATCAATGGCACGATTCTGTTATAGCAATGCAGCGGCGGATTTCCCGTAGGAATATTCAGTGAGCTACTAAAAGTAACGCCACTGCTGAATTGACAGTTGCACTTTTATTAGCGGCAAGTTTATTACAACACACACACAGCGAATGTAATAAATGATTTCGAAGGCTACCACAGTCCAAATCTCTATCATGAGAGGTATTGTGTTAAGCGCTGTCATACATACATAGGTATATATGTAAAAACAAAACAAAGCACAAAAATAAATAACAACAAAGAAACTGCAAACTTGACGTTTCGCCGCTAATGTAAGTATATTCCTCGAGAGTAAAAGCTGGGTAAGGCAAGTTTGCTGCAAATAACAGTTAAATTAACATTAATTACCAATTTCTCGGTATTAACAGTGCAATAATCTCCTACATTCTTTAATTTTTAAAAAGAAAAAAAATTACAGAGGTACATTTCGGCTAGTCTTTCTAGAGCAATGTGTGAATGAACAAACTTTCAGCGCTATTATACAATATTTGCAGCAAAACTTGTAGGATAAGCAGCGTACGACAACAAACTTTATTTTATAAATCGAATGAAATTATTTTTAGGTGCTTGTGTTTGTGATTATGAGGAGGGTCGCACTGTAAATACCAAGATATTGGCAATTAACATTAACAATGTAAGTGGTATATGTGGCAAACTATTACGGTTGTATTAAAAATTATAAATCACAAAGGAGTTCAGAAACTCCAACTGAAAAAGAAGTAGAAAAATGTAGACAATAATAAAAATTTTAGTAGACTTCACATATTCGAAAGCGGAAACGCAGATAGTGACAAAAGAACTGAATATACATACATATATATAATAAACAAACACAATAAATATAGAAATCAGACACATATATGTCACTGAAATTAATAAATTGTGTCAAGAGAATCACGTTACGTACTGACTACTGAAAAAAGCACGACCCTGAATAGTGTCTTATACGTAGAAAAAAAAACAGAAAAGATTCGCAGAAAACGACAAATATAGAGAACACTTTTTGTCGTTCGACAATTCAATTTGATTTTATTAGATCTTGTGATAACGTATTTATGAGAAGTCGTACCAGTAACTATAGTTGTGTGGCTGGTATTGTTTTTAATACAGTTTCTCTCTCTATTTCGAAATATGAAACGAAAAAGTAATGAATTATATAAACATTTCTTTGACCGAGAAACTGTCTATTCAAGAGTTTTCAAAGAAAAGTTTGTTATATGTAATCATTATCTGTGAGAACTACAGAAAAACAAAGCATGCTGTTGAATCCTAAACGAGCTTTTGATCGTATACTAATAAAAGTAAGGCCTCAACTACGGAATCTGTTAACTGCAATCGCAGCTAGTTCTAGTGAATACGTTGATCGATGAAATGAAAAATACTGGAAAATAATCTCCATTAAGAGAGAACGAAGTGCTGTCTTTGTTCTACAGACAATACGGGTACTTTTTTTGGAAACGATGCGCAATTCCAGTAAAAGGTTTACGTCTTTATCGGGGACGTAAAAAAACCCATACCAGAACAAATGGCACTTGTATTTGTAAGTATAATTTTTTAAGACGAATTAAACGCCATTGAAATATATTAAACGTGATAGAACACACACTTTTAGTAATGCATGTAGGTTCATCAAGGAAACGGTAAAGAACAATTCTACAAAATAACAAAGAATTTCTTTCATACAAAAATGTTAAATGATATCGAAGCCTGCACGGCCTGAGTCTCTATAATGAGGACTTCCGGGTGTTGACCGTGCCAGGATTAGTAACATATATACAGTACAAATAAAAATAATCCACAAGATATACAATAAAAACCTCGACGTTTCGCTCCTAATGTAAGTGGCTTCTTCATGAGCAATGATGGTATCTGGGAAGGTACCAGAAGGTCGCGGTAACTCGGCGTGTAAACCATGCTAGAAACAGAAACCTTCTGGTCATGTTCTGTCAACATTCTGTCAGAAGGTTTTCGCGTCTAGCGTGGTTGACACGTCGAATTACCCTAACCTTCTGGTACCTCCCCAGATACCCTCTTTGCTCCTGAAAAAGCCACTTACATTAGTGGCAAAACGTCGAGTTTTTATTGTATATATTGTGCATTATTTTTATTTGTACTGTATATATTTTACTAACCATGACACGGTCAACACCCGGAAGCCCTCATTATACATACATACATACAAAAATATGTTACTAACTCTCCTTAATTGACATATAGTTTATTTTAAAATTCCATGTAGTTAATAACTAAGCCCTAATTACACGTGATATATGTGAGCACCCTAATTTTGCTTCGCCTTCGGTTTGTGAGATTTGTTGCTTTGCCAAGCAGTAACAAATGTTTACATTTAACAATTATACACAGTAAAAACATGTTTGACGGATTGACTAACCTACTTTCAGTCGTGTGTACAAGGGTAAATTTATGAGCTTCTTTGTTTAGGTAACTGCTGTGCCATTCATATTCTATATATATGTACAGGCAAAAAGTCAATGATTACACGTGCTGCTTTTTATATTGCAGATTTACTAATACAATCTCGTTATATTTACTTAGATTTGTATGTATTTCGTACACTTTATCCCTATCTGAAAGCGCATTCCAGGAAAATAGTTTTTATTACACAGGGAGTTACACGCGTATTGTGGTATGGTGATATACTTTTTAAGTGCCACTTGATGTTAGTTATATAATTAAAATTTTACAAAAATTGCTATTAAAAATTTCCAGAACAGTACTTCATGCTCTTTGAGTGGAAACATTCTCATGTCAAAACTGAAGATATTAATCGTTAGCATATTTTACCGAACAGATTAAACGGTGCAGGTTATCGACAATTTCTAGAAGAAGTACCGCCGGAACTGCTGGAAGATGTACCGATTCAATTAAGACAAAACGTACTTTATGCATGATGGAGCTCCGGCGCACTTTAGTTTGATTGCTCACCCATAACGACGAATACCCAGACCGTTTGATCGGTCGAGGAGGTCCGCACCCTTGGCCACCGCGATCTCCGAACTTAATTGTTTAGATTTTTTCTTTTGGGGTCATCTGAAAACCCTAGTCTACAGTACTCCAGTTGAAAATGTTGACCAATTAAGAGAGTGCATTGTTGTATGTTGAGACATAATTCGGAACATTCCGGGAATTTTCCTGCGTGTTAGCAGTCAATGCGTCGAAGAATTGCTGCGTGAAGCTAACAGGGGACATTTCCAACATTTAATTTAACTGTGTATGATTTGTAATTGTTTTTTTT
>SMLS01065669.1:0-44845 GCA_004785975.1 Popillia japonica | reverse complement strand
TTTTTAAGCAGAAACTGCTATGAATAATTCTTGTCGGAGAGATTTTCTGCAACAAACACTGCCTTTCATTCGATTATATTGTCATCATTATGGCTATCGGTTTTATTCTTTGTTTACTTCAATCAGATCTACTTTCCAATATCTCTTTGTGTAACCTTATTAGCATTTAATTCTGCTTTAGTTCTTGGTTTCTTTCTTTCAGAATTGCTTCTATTTTTTGCTATTTACTATTATTTTGTTAACTACGCTTCTTACTATAAAGAAATTAGTATGAGGGTGGATTGATAATTAACTTGGTTTACTATGAAAGAAAACAATTTGAGTTTTGAAATGTACTTCATTTTTCGACATAGTCCGCTCGAAGTTCAACTCACTTTCCCCAACGTTTCTCCAGCTTTGCGATTCCTTCACGGAAATGAATTTCTTCTATCTTTTCAAAATACTGGTATACTTCCTGTATGACCTCTTCATTGAACTCAAATTTTTGTCCTGCCAGAAAACTTTTTAGTTTCGGGAATAGATGGTAGTCCCAGAAAGCTAGATCTGGCGAATACGCAGGATGCGGAAGCAGTTGAAGTAGCTCCGCCAATTTTTGCTGAGTGACACGGCTTGAATGCACGGGGGCATTGTCATGCTGAAACAACACCTTTTTCGTGGCCATTCCCAGGCCCACCTTTAATCGGTCCAAAAGTGATGTACAGTAATATCCGTTAATGGTCCTTCCCTTTTCAAGGTCAGATTAGAAGAATTCCTTTTGCGTCCCAGAAAACTGATGCCCATGCCCTTTGCAGCAGATGGATCGCATTTCGCTTCCGGGACATAGTGGTGTATCCGAGTTTCGTCAATTGTCACAAAACGCCGAAACTACTACATTCTTCTGAAATGCTTGCAAATTGTCGACAGATATTCGCATGCGAATTCGCTTTTGCTCTTGAGTTAGTAAACGTTGCAAATGGGTAGAAATATAATGATCATAATTCCACTTTGATTGTGTTTGACTGATCGCAGTGACGAATGCGTCTCTTAGTTGTAGTGATCTCTTTATCATGACTTTATTTTAAATTGACCAAAGAGAAAATTTCCATTGTTAGAACTGTTTTCTATACTGCTGAGATCAAATTTCCAATCCGCGCTCCAAGTACGGTTAATAGTATTGGACCAAACTGCTTTTAAACAACTTCCATGTTGAAGCTCGTACACATTGACAAAATGGTCGCTGTCACTTAATTTCTGAAATTTCTCCACATGAACATCATCATTCATTTTTTTCCTCTAATGCGGTTTTCATTCCATTTTTGTTCGGAGACGTTTTTAGAGATTAGGTACGCGGAACTTAAAAGCTTATTTATATTGTCTTTGGTTAAACTATACCTAACACTACATTATTTATGTGTAAAACATTATATTTTATGAGATATCACACCTCTTTATCAGTGAAAATTGGGTCCACTTTACCCTCTTTAATTATATTAGGTTATGATTATTTTCAAATTAAAAATTTAAGCTCTACAGTTTAATTAATCGAACAATTGCCAATTCTATTAGTAAGATTTTTATTAAATTTAAACTCTGATTGCGAGTTTACTCAATTCCTATTTCCTTTTCAATTATTTAGCATTTAATCAAGAACATGCACATGTGCTAAATTAATTTCCGAAGTTCGATTAATAGTGACATTCAACTTTAACCTTTGCTTTGATTATTCAGTATGTCGTAAACACAGATACCAATAATTCAAGTACTCTGCGCGGAAATTTCCAAATGGAGAAGTGTTTATCGTTCAAACAAACACAAACCTACATTTGTGATTGTGGTATTTTTAAGTATGTATTGTGTTTAAAAAACGAATACTCTGAGTATGGATAGACGAAATTACTTGATAACCTGATTACAAAGCTTTGCTAGTATGCATGCTTGAATTGCATGTAATGCTAGTATACATGCTTGAATCAATGTTTTACTTGAAAAAAATCATTATTTTGCACTGGTTTACATCAACTCACCTAGATTATGGAATTGTAATAGAAAGTGATGTACTCCAGATAAATTGAAAAATCGATTTCTGCAAAGTTTTATTACGCAAAGCGATAATATTTACTTCTTTTTCTCCGCAGCCCACACAACTCCTACTCTGTATTTACGGAGAAAATTTTACACTGCAAGCAGATTGCAAACTTTCAAAACTTTTACCGCCAGTTGAAAAATGTATTGAATTTCCAACATCTTGTGTTATTACTATATAATACGTGTATAACGTGTTGGTATATAGATGAGTTTAGAAAACACGAAAGTTGCTTTAAAAGTTGCTGGCACCCAAAGCATGTGCACATTAGAAAAAAACAACAAGAGCTCGCTGCGACAAAAGTGGCGCTACTGGTAGTGCACTTCAATGTCGGAAACTAAGGCACGTTAGGAAACTCTCGGAATTAGATTGCAGAATTATAAGAGTTTTTGAAGTATCCTTAGAGAAAATATAAATTAATCTTTTTGTTGATATTCTCTTCGCCTTCGCTTCGTGTAATGAATTTATGTCGTATACATGGATGTAGCATGAGATAAAATTTGTAACATTATTAAGTATTGATTAAGCAATTTAGTAATCAAGAACAGGTTATAATTATTTTAGTTTGTTAATATTTTACATAACTTGGCGTACTTTCATTAGTTTTCTCAGCTGTTGATAGTAATTCTTATTGGATTGAGAGTTTGAAATTTAGAATCTAGAATACGGGACGTTATCATATAATTACACTTTCGTATGATGGGAGTGGGAAAATAAGTAATCATTGTACTACCCCATTATCTTATGATACATTCAATTATAAGTTTTTTTCAAATGGTCTCTATTTCCTCGGACATATAACTATCAACGTGGTCCTTGAACTAAAGGTATCTCCTTCAAGAAATGAGGACATTTATAGTTGCACAGACGAGACACTGTCTATACTGATATTCTTTTAAACACCTCAAGACAAGATTCTCCATATTGTGAACATTTCTTAAGCATGACTTTTATTTTGTAAACAATTTCGTCTACTATATTATATTGAAGTTTCCCATAACATATCGCCATATCCGATTCTTGCGTCTACGTATATGTAGGTGTGGTAGCTTTACATTGCAACTGAAACAGAAAGTCTGGGATAGGTTGAAAATTATCTTGTTACGTCATCTACAGTGTGGTGATAAAACAATTTTATTTCTTGAATGACAGCTTTTGGCGTACAAATTTTAGTTGTAACATCATTTGTTTTTCCGCAATGACGTCATCTCCATCTTTTTTTAAAATGACAACCCTCATTTATCTTTTTAGTTTTTGAAAGATGTACCCACCACTTGAACGATGATCTAAAAAAACGACCTTGCATAACAGTTTTCTCGAGAAAAAATCACATTTTTCCAATAAAATCAAATTTTATTTTTAACAACACGACCAACCTAAAAGCAAAACAACGTTTATCTTAAATGTTCCAACTGTAGTCCTTCTGCCACCTGACATTCTCCGACACGAGCGTTAACACTTTAAACGCTACGATTAATCATATCAGTTATGATTTGTGCCATTTCATTGCGAGTTCTTTGCCGCAAATCTTCCAAATTATCAGGCCTATTAATGTAAACTCTTGATTTCAAATAACCACATAAAAAAATTTAAGGGTGTTAGGTCAGGAGAACAAGGTGGCCATTCAATTGTGCCTCTTCTTCCTATTCATTTTCTCGGAAAAGTGACGTCCAGATATCACGTACAGCTCCAGCAAAATGGGCAGGCGCACCATCTTGCTAAAACCAAATACTCGGATGGGCCACATCTGCATTTTCATTATTTGGAAAGAGGGCTGCCAGAACTGGCACCGCTTCTAATTTAAAAAGGTTTGAATATCGGCCAGTTAAGTTTCAATCAATAAAGAAAGGTCCTAACAACTGTCGTCCTGTGATTCCTACCTAAATATTTATGTATCGGCGTTGGTTGTGGACTTCCTGAGTCCAGTAAGAATTTTTCCGTGACCAGTACCTGCAGTTGTGGCGATGTACAGTTCCGTTAAGATGAAAAGTAGCTTCATCAGAAAAATAATGCTATTTAACAAATTGGGATTCTCATCACATCGCAACATCAATTCCTCGCAAAACTCTTTGCGGCGGCCTGGATTATCCTCATTTAATTCGTGTATTAGCTGTAATTTGTACGGGTGATACTTTTCTTTTTTAATTTAATTTAATAGTAGTATGGTGAAGTTGTTGTTCAGGGCCAGTTGTCTAGTAGACGCATCAGGATTTTCCTCAGCTTCAAGCAAGACATTCAACATTGTTTCTTTGTTTACTTTAGGTCGACCTTGCCGAGGTAAATCTTTTACAAATCCATGTTCCATAAACTTTGCAACTATTTTACTAACTGTAGATCTTAAACAATTAGAAGTTTATCAGGATGCTCTTGATTGAATAACTCACATAGTTCTGTGTGAGTTCTTTACCTGTCACCGTACCCAACCATCAGTAAAATTTCTATTCTTTCACGTTCAGTTAAATGTGCCATTTTTACAAAACTTCGAAAAACCTGATGATTTTGAAATTTTATTTGTAAGAACGTCAGTATCACGCTACAAATGTCAATAAACATTAAGCTTCGACGTTGCTATGTTTCCTTTTTATTTTGTATTGAAAAGAATCAAAAACAACTTGATAAAAATTTCTTAACGAAAGAAGTTTACGAATGTTTACATTCGTAACAACACGACCTGATGTTAAAAATAAAATTTGATTTTATTGGAAAAATGTGACTTTTTCTCGAGAAAGCTATTATGCAAGGTAGTTTTTTTTTAGATCATCATTCAGTGGTGGGTACATCTTTCAAAAACTAAAAAAAATGAGGGTTGTCATTTAAAAAAAATAGCGATAACGTCATCGCGGAAAAACAAATGATTCAATAAGAAGTCATTTTGACTGAACCAGTTTTCTAGCTTTCTTTCTTTTCTAGCATAATTTTATCAACAATTCATTGCTTACAAAATCTGTATATTAATGAATCAGCTAGTGAAGTGTGTAATAATGACAATAATAATGACAATAATAATTAAAGCAGGATACATACAAAGGAAAACAGGTATACATATTCAACAATACCCTTTGAGTGTGACATGAGGTGCCCCGAGAATTACAGTATATCGCATTTTGGAATAAAAGTTACTGAAGTAGAACGTTTTTAAGGCATGGTGATTGCATGATTTTTTTAGATGTGTCAAAGCTAAGCAAATTTTTGTATGACTTTGTTTAACTTCGTAATTTTGTGGTTCATTCTGATTTGAAATAACATACATGTTGTTTTCTCGTTGTTAATGACCAATCAATTAGTAGTCGTCCACTGTACTACATTGCAGAAAGCTGTCTGCACTTTCGCGAATAGGGCCCCCACATTTGGAGCTTGGCGTATAAGATTGATGTTATCTGCATACAATGCCATATTCTCTAATTTTAGAAACCGGGGTAAATCAGAAATGGGGTGAGACCCAATATGAATCCTTCAAGTAAACCTATCTTCAACGGCACAGCATCCGATTTGCAATTGCCATCACTAGATACCTTCTGTTCTCTATTGGTTAGATAGCTTTTAACTACGTTTGATATGTACATTACTTATTGTACCATATCTGTTTAACTTGTGTAAAAGTATTTCGTGTTCGACGCAATCAAAAGCTTTACTCAGGTCTATAGATAATCTTCAACAGGGAATTCTCCGATCTAAACATGTGTAAATAATTTTAACCATGTTATGTAAGTCGATGTCAGTATTTCTACCAGTAATATAAGCATGTTGTTGTTTAGTGAAGAGATTGAACGTATAGAAAAAGTTCATGGCCCTGACATTTATTACATGGGCAAATATTTTGGATAAATCGGACAGAAGGCTTATGTATATGGCTATAATATTGCAGATAATTATTATCACTCTTGTCTTTATATACAGGCACTACAAGTGAAGTTTTTAATTCGGTTGGATAAACTCGCTGATCTAACACTAGGTTGAATATATAGGGCAGAACCATATTGGTTCTGGGCAGACTTCGTTAGATAAGAAAAGAATCAATTCCATCTTCGTCCGCTGCCATAGATGAGCTTAATTTCGCCACAGCCCTAGTGATATCAATTTCGGTGATTGGTGTAAAATGCATCGAGTTAGACAATAGTTCGATATTGTGACCGATCAATTCATACGGGGAACACATCACAAGGATAAGTTTGAAACACAATAGTGACTGCCGATTTTGCGGAGCGGAGGACGACAATTTGGAATACCTGATATCCAACTAGTAAAGAGGTAATTGGCGAGGGAGAAATGCCCTCTTTGAAACCATCACACTTATTACAGTTTATTAAAGCCATTAAACTGGAGAGGGAACTATAGCTGTTGGTAAATACCAACAACTTATAGCTCATGAAGGGAGGCAATACATCATCGTGTCGCAATATCACACTCAAATCAAATTCCAATTCCAAAATGGTCGTTGGGAACACTGGACGTATCCAAACTAATTTGCCGAACCACGGCTCTACAACTGGTACTAAAAAGTGCAATAACCGATCTCATGCACCATGACTTGATTGTATTGAACATTTCAATAATTAGAATTAAGAATTTAAAATTTAGGTTGAGGCTGAGTGTGCGCTGCGACCTGATGATCTATGGTTCTCCTTTATATAAGCTATGAGTTGCTAGAGTTTGCCCGCAGCTATAGCTCCCCAACCAGGGTTTTAATAAACTGTAATAGCTGTGATGGTTCAGGAGGGTATTTCGCCCTCATCAATGACAGTTCTGTCAAAATCACTGGCAAGAATTGCTGCAATAGCTTTTCAGTTGAATATCAGGTGCTCCGGCTTCTCGTCCTCCATTCCGCAAAACCTGCAGTCGATATTGTACATACTTGAAACCTATCCTTCTCATGTGGTCTCCAAGGTAACAGTGCATTGTGAGTAAACCTAGTAGTAGGAGTACAAGTAGTTTGTTCCCACTTAGTTCTAGCATGGTTTTTGGTCTTTGTTCTCCAATTTCCAATTCCACAATTATTTTAGTAAAACTTGTTTTACTCCACTAAAGTACAAAAAAAAATCAAATAAAACCAACTCTACAAACTCAAATAAACAGCAATCAATATTCATAACACTTCCTTAAATATAAGCTTCCAATATAGATAAATTACGATAAGTGTTATGTAAATCGTCCAGTTTCGTTGAAATTCAAGTCCTACGTAATGCGCCATGTATATTTCCACATTTTCCATCCTTTACTTTTTTGACTTCCAATTTTATTCCTTTACGTATACATCCAAAAGCGCAGTTAAGGGAATAATATTTGAAATTTATACGTTACTTTATCGGTTCCGCTAGTAATTGAAAAACGAAGAATCGATTTGCTTTCTATACTGCTTACGCGAACATCTCTTTCCAGAAAAGTTATATACATAATAGATAGGAATTCTGTATGTATGTATATAAAATGTGTGCGAGGAAAGAGCTGACGGTCGATATGCCGTAAATCTACGGACTTGTCTGGAAATAAATATGAGTAACGTGCTATCGACCTACCATTGTGCCAAATCGACTGCGAAACGTCACGTATGAATAGCTGAATATTTATATGGAAACCATCCCTTCGTCAACCGCATAAAAATAATATTACAAATTACTTTTTGCAAAGTAACTTGTTTTGTGATGATACTGATAAGTAAAAGTGTACTTGATTATATGTATCTTCTATCTTATAGTAAAATCAATTCACTTTAAGTCTTTCCTTTGTGTTTTTGTTACATTGTTTCGCTAAGGTACTTCTATTTAAACATTAATTCGATTAAAAATCAATTTATTCCAATAGGATGTGCTAGATATCACTGAAATTGTCGATACAGTTTTCTTTAATCTACTCAGGAATATCTACAAATATCCCCTTCAATAATTCTTTATTTAACATCTTTTTTAGCTATGATTGTAGTTGTTTAATTTTTAGATTTTCTTCTTCTATTTTCCACATTGAGTGATTATAAGTCACTTGACGATATGTACTTATAGGTACAGGACAGGCTTTGGGCACTCCGTTGGTGTTTGTTGTCTTTCTATGTAGTTCTATTATAGTATTTTTTCTTCATCTCATAGAACACATTTTACTTTAACGCTTCTGATGCTTTAATTGTTTTCTATCCCAAAAGGTAATGATGAATAATTTTTGAGATTAAAGTAGCTAGTGTCTTTTTCTGCAACTCTTTTAGTCTTTCCTTTACTGATATCTTCGGCTTTTTGGTCTTTATATTTGACATGGACGTTAGGACGAGTGTTTTCAGTGGAAATGGAGCCACTATTGAAGCACGTTGATTGACAAGATTTCTTCACTTTGGCTTCCATATCGTTCTTTGTAGATATTATTTTATTTCATTTTAAATTGTTTGTCAAAACTTGAGAGATAATTCAATTTCTCTTCCTTTTATGGTGGATAATCTACCATAAAATTGACTGCCTATGTATAATGTTCAATCCATTATAGCTTTCAAACTTTCATACCATAATAGTGCGTTTTATTTGGTAACAACTTCTTCCAATTGTAAGGAGGATTACCTCACCATGACTTATTATTTGTAGACCACCTTTTCGCATTTGCGGTAGAATTTCGAAAACCACTGAAAATGAATTCAGGAAGGGCATATCCGGATTCAAATCTGGTGCCGCCGGACTAAGACAGGAATGTGCTAGCCACTACGGCCCGTCCTGCCAAGAAGAGTTCTTACGAAAAGATAATTGTTTGGACATATTCATCAGCGAATTCGACTTCTTTAAGCGATTTTCTAGCTCAGTAGTCTCATTGAGGTTCAGGTGTATCACCGGGAAAAGTAAGTTGTACTGATTACAAAACAATGTATTTTGAGGTTAGCAGGTTCCGGATGTCAACTGATGGTTTTTTTATTAATATAGACATTTACTAAACCTGTTTTTACAGTTAGGTCCACAATATTAAAAAAAATTCTAGTTGTGAGTTTCTTTACTTTACCATCTACTGCTTGTATAGCTAGCTCATGTTATTATCTCTGATTTCCTAGTAAACCGTTAAACTGGGTTAGATTTCTCTTTCTATTACTTCCACTTTACTTTCGTTGCACCTGCGCTAATTTGATGCTGGACATCCATTATTGAACAAAGAATCCATCCAAGTAGCACACACAGATTCTGAGATTGTAAATAAAGTGTGCGGAAACTAAAATCATATATTTTAAGAGAGCTGCGGAATCTTTCCTGCATTGTCTTACATTCTCTTAGGTTGATTAATTAGGTAGATCAGCCAAAAGTAAGCATCTAACGTTTCAGGGAATCGTTTGTTGTTCCTATATAACCTGATGAGATTCCACGAAACAAACCGTTTGAGATCTAATAAGGGGAACACTAGGGTTGTCTGCCACGGATCTTAATGGCTCTCAACTATGATATAAAGTGTCCTGGTACGCGCTTTTATCCTAGCGCCTCCGAGTTTCTGATGAAAATCAACGTTGTTTTGGCTGTTCTTTTAATACTATTGATTTTAGTCTCCGTACATGCAAGCGTAGCGTATATAGCCGACTAGATCTACGCCTACGAGTCGTGTGGCTTGCGTTTGTTTCCTACTAGTAGATTTGTTTTAGTTTTATTATGCACAATATGAACAATTGTATTTTATTCAAATTATACATAAATGATATTTTTAGGTGTGGTAGTTTTATTAATAATTATATTCGAAGCCAATTTCCGTTAGGACGAGTATTTTGAATTTCTAATAATTTTTACGCAAGCGCCGCGTATTTCATCATTGGCACGAAGGTAGGAGCAAAAAATATCATTTACGAATATTTTGCATTTAATATAATTGTTAATACTGTGCACAATTACATTGGAAAAAACTCCATCGGCAAGAATCAAACGCGAGCCACCCGGATCATAGGCGTAGATCCATTCAACTACGCTACGCACTCTTCCTTGTACGGAGACCAACATCAAAGTTATAAAAAGAACACACAAAACAATGTTGATTTTTCTCAGAAACTAAGGCGCCTTAGGAAAAAGCTCGTTCTTGGGGTGTCAGGGGAGGTCCCTCTATAACATAGTTGAGACACATCAAGATGAGTGTCGGACAACCCTGGTGCTCCCCTTGTGAGTACCCAGTTTGTAAATTGATAATTTAAGTTTTATTTATAGGATAAGTGCAATGCAACGAATCTCTTCTTAATTTATATGAGTATAGATATAGCTTTCAATTATCTTCATTAATTTATCAGAAACCTCTCCCTTGATGGGTATTTTTCTTATAGAAGTTGTCGATCTTTCTCTTCTAATTTTGTCTTTATTTTCACTTATTGGCCGTACTTTTGCTGAATATTTATAGTGATTAATAAATTTAATCTTATATTTTCTATCTGATGTATATACTACAGAAGGTTTGTACCTTTTTATGTCTTCAAAGGATTTGTATGGACATTTTTTTGCAAAACTACATTTCTTTTCTATGTAATCTTCGTACTTCAGCTTTATTTATCAGAAACAGATTATCTATAAGATCTTCTATTGTTAATCTCATTTATATCACTTTGAATATCATTTTCAAAAGTTTTATGTGCCAGAGAACTGAATTGAATGCTGCAATACCAGAAGCAATCTTGTTAGTTTCAATCATTTTTGTTGCCCTTGCTTGTCTTAATAAAGATTGGGAATTTAGTGTAGGTACACCATATTATTATTTCTACATCTACCTTTAGAATGAGCAAAGACACAAATTGTCAAATATCTTCAATCTTAAGATACACACTCAAGTATAGCTTCCTAATACAAAATAAGAGCTGGAAGATTATTCCTGGTACTGAACTTCTTCTTGTAAAAAAGTTGAAATTATCTATCGATGTCACCCTCAGGCACTTCATTTGGTCGACATATCGTAACGACATTTGCAGTAATACTTTCGGAAAAGTAGTTCTTGCGCAAGGTTATATATTTGCTATAATGATTTATGGATTCATAGATATAGAAAAACTAAACCTCTTTCTGTGTTAGCTACTCTATATTTATAGTACCTATGTAGGGTACTTCCCACTTTGAACATATGATGTATCCTGCATTACTCTTACCTAGCAAAAGAAAAATGGAGGAATGATCTAATAACTTATGTTTTCAGTGATCTTAAATAGGTTAACTTTGGCACTTATTTCAAACCTACATACATATAACAAATGTGTGTGAAATGTTACGACCTCATGAACAATTTTCTTGCATTTATATTGCTTCCACCTCTCCTTTAGCATGTTCAAATAATTGTAGCAAACTTAACTGCAAGTAATTTACATAGTTTTTAAAACACACACACAGGCACGTGGCTACATAAATATTCTGGTCATTTCTTGTACACCAGATGACTTAAATTTCACGACTTGCGACATAAAATACGACCTATAGATCCCTCGTCCCGTTTCGTTGTAGCGCACACGAAATACAAAGACACATGCATACATTCCACACAAAGACAAGGATACAAAGTAGAAAATATGGGCGAAAAAGACGTTAAAGTCGACAATTTACGAGTACTTTTGAAATTTTGAAGTTTCCCGGAAAGGCTAGGGACTTTGCACAGCACGTTTTTCTTACGTGTGGAAAACAACCCTTAACTAACACAGAATAGCTTTGTGCAAGGTCACATGACCGCTGCAAATCGATGATTTATTAACTCATTATTTACGCGTCACTAAAGATTGGTAAGACTTATTGGACTCGTAATTTAAACTTAATTCCCATTCCTACTATTATACTTTTGTTACACAGTGGTTCGTAACGAAAGTTTGCGGTTATATTAGATGAATGGGATTAGCAAACGGGGGCCAACGGAAAATTTATGACAAAGTAGAAGTAGTACTTCAATATTTGTTGGCTTAAGTGAAAAAGCTAAATATTTTCAAGTAGGAACTTCACCTAGATATAAAATTATAATTGTTTAAGCCCTTAAAATTGTATGTATTGTTTTACACGAAATTTTGAAGCGAAAATACAGCAGCCTTTTAATTAAAACAAGATGAATTAACGCAAGCTTCTCTTTATCAGCATGGTAGTTAATGGAATACCCTACATACAACGAGAAAAGGTACACCATTATTTTGTTTCAAGTGAAACTACGGCTGGAAATCGTGGTTTACATCCCGCTGAAAGTACAGGCAGCATTTACGGCAAACAATACAAGGCAAAACAAAAGCTTTAGATATTCGCGGAAGAGCCAGTGTTTTCACGGACGTACGGTTTACGGAATGTTTAGCTCACTTGAGTTCTTCTCGATGTGTATGTACATCACTTAACTAAAGTTTCCGAATATTTGCCTTGATTGTTTATAAGTCAGTCTTCAATTGCTTCTTTTAACAAGTGTATTAGACATATGAATATACTATCATAATGTAAATACACCAATGGTAGCGTTATATTTTCCAAAACTCCTCAAAATTGTCCTCCTAAAAAAATTAAATCACATTCAATGGTAGGCAGTAGCAGTTTGTAGGTTAAACAATACTATATAACAAGCGATTAGTAGTTAATTTCTATTACATGGTGGCGCATTAGTGCGTGGAAGCTCGATATATCCGACATTATAAAAGTAAAAAAAATGATTGAGAAAAAGTGCAAGTATTCTTAAGCTTCATATCTTGAAATTAGTTGCACATATACAGGTGTTTTATAACGGCGTGCCAAATCTGAAAGTGGACCTTAAATGGAACGCTATACTTTCTTTTGCATTCTTAAAATCTACTTACTTTTACGAGCCTTGCATATAGAGTTTGGTGGATCTTTACCGAGTATTTCAACGGTTATGACCCTTTTTACGTCTAAAATAAGGTGTATTCAGAATATTAGTTCCGGTAAGAAAAAAAAGATACGACCTTTTTCGCACTATTATATGGTTTGGCTACGTCGTCTATTTTTGTTGGTTCGATGATTGAACAAAAAGGATATTTCTTATATACAAGGTGAGTCAAAATTCGGATCTATAATTTTCTCATTAAATTTGGCCAAAGGCACCACACAAGTTAGGTCAGGCATGCCGTTATAAAACACCTTGTATATACGCAACTAATTTTAAAATTGGAAGCTTGAGAGTACCTCCACTGTTCTTCAATAATGTTTTTTTAATAACTTTCATAATGTCGGATATATCGCTCTTCCACGCACTAATGCGCCAACACTGTATGTCAAATCTTAAAAAAATTAATAGTAGATATAAACAAAAATACTGTAAGGAGTTTTATAAAAATAAAGTGTCAGACAAACAAAGAGAAAATGAGCAACCTTATACATCATAGCAAACACTTTTGTTCTTTAATGTACACATATGTAGTGAGCAGATAAGGAAAGACACGAGAGAATCTATATGATCTCAACTCGACCGCAATAAAAGTTATATCGAGGAGTTTCTTTTGCTCTCGCCGGCGTTTTTTTTTCTGCGTGTTAGTAGCGTTTTCCTTCGTATCATCTCCAATGTCCAATATATTCGTTCTCGAAATTAGAACATTGTTGCGCAATATTGTTTCCCTTGAGGTCAATTAAACGTTTTTATTGCAGTTATTAGCGATTGTTCTCTGATACAATTAAAAAAGCATAAGCTAATAAAATATCTGTACTGTATTTGGTTTTCCACATCTGGTTTTTGCTGTTTTGTTTTACTTGCAGTACGACTTCTGTTATAAAGGTATTATCTTTAAATATTCTGTCTCTTTCCAGATAGGATGAAAGGTTATTAATAGCTGATGTTACTTTAAGATAATTTTTAAAATATAGTTTCACTTCAAATTACAATGATTTAATTCAGTAATCTATAACCTTACTTAAGCCTCTATGCAAGAAAGAATAACTTCGATCGTACAGTAGACACTTCAGTGGAAAGATTTTTAATCTAAAGTCTCCGCTTTGTTACAAGAGAAAGAAAACAGAAATATAGTATTCTTATTCTCACGTTTAGATCTGAAATTGGCGAATAAACAGATTCTCAGATTGAGAAGCTCAGTCTAAGTTGTTACTTGCAACCACATCAGATAAGTTGTCAAAGTTGACGTGTCCAGTTCTCTATCAATATCGACGCTAGTTGCAATGCAAGTGCTGACCGACCTTGATATACATACCTCAAGCGCGATTGGGCGTTGTTGGACAATCAATTGAGGGTAGTGTTGGTGCTGTCATCAGACTCAGGCACTTTCCATTTCTGCGGAATGCAATACTTTGCTTGACCTTGTTAAAACAGACCTCCTATGTTAAAGTGACTTGCAGGACAGTGTACCACAAAACTACAAAATGCTTTACAAGTTGTATTGCTTATAGACACAACTACTACTAATGTGCGTAATTTCGTGTTAATGTTTACAAAATAGCAAAGCCATTAGTAGTGCGTAATGTAAGATCATTAAACTGGCAAATAAGTAATTTCAAATATTTTGGAATCAAGTCCAGAAGTCATATAGGAAAACTAGGTTAGAGTATTTTTAATGAGCAGTATACACTGAGAGAATATTTGAATGTCTCTCATCACTGAAACCAGGAGTTTCTTACTGTAGATTGTAATATATCAATGCCTTTCTTTAATTCTTACTTGGACACAGTTTTCACTGTGAAATTGTTGGCAACCACTTGTAACAGATATTGACAAATTGTTAATTAATATCAGAGCACAGCGCTTCCACCAGAAAATATAACAGCTGTCAGTGTGACGGAAACTTTGATCTGTACTAGCACTGGATTGGCAGGTATTACAATAGACAATTAGGGAAATACTCCAAGCTATACCTACCTTATTAGTGTTTCAGCAATCCGATTAACAGGTTCACCTTCCAACTTTAGTCCCTACCGCAACAGATTTTAAACTTCTAACCTACGATCAGAGTCTCTTAGCGTTCGTTCCTGTTTCTACAGATCATTCAGTTTGAAAGGCGCTGTCTTGGCTAAGAATGCGAGTGTTGATAGTTTACAAAATAATGAGCATCAGCAGGAAATACTCTACATTTTGATAGTTTTGAATACATAAGTATCAAAAATACTTGCACCTTCGACTCCTACTGACTGTGCATTAAGGAAGATTATGGACAATTTTAATCTAATTCATCTTTTCTGCTTGAAAAAACTTACTGCTGCCATTGTCGGGAAAGTGGTTTACAAAATACAAAAAAGGAGAAGTTACGAAGAGTAGATCATATTGACTGACCTTATGACATAACTTGATATTTCCATTTTCAACAAGAGAAAATACAATCTGTGGTGTCTAGATAGAAATTAGGTTGCTGTAATTAAGTTCAGGGACGATTTAACTTGACGTATTTATCCAAATTTGCAAAAGTTAGTAAAACTCGTGCATTAATGTTTTTTTTTGGTTTGTAAGTAGTCTCCGGGGTCGCTACTAAACGTATCTTTAGCCCCGCTTTTATCCTTACGAGAATTTTGCGGGAGTTTTTTGCGTATGTTCAAAGTTTTTGAAAAATTTAATTTGTTTAATATTAGGTTTGTAGATGTTACTTCTTTTTCTGTAGTGAAATGTTTCTAGTTACTGCTAGATACTGTTTAATTCGATTTACCGTATTCTTATCCTAGTCTTTCATATCTTTGTGAGAAAACGGTAAGGTATTAGAATTAATTTAAAGAACTTTCTCTGTAGATAACCATTCACTTATATATACATACATACATATCGTTGTTGCATAAGTTTTGGCAACAGGTGTTGCAAGGCATCGATGACAATTATAAAATATTTACAATTAGAATCCTACCAAATAAATCGCATGTATTTTGTAAGAAAATAATCTGGTATTCCTAGATATCAGTTAACCTTTGAAAGGATGAATATAATTATTGAGGATGCCACATAAAAAATGTTAGTAGAAATAAATTAAGGATATTGTTTCAAGTAGGTATGTAATTGTTTATGTACAATTGGTTATGTACAATAAAACTAAAAAGTATTATAAAAATATAAATAAAATGTTTAACAATTTGGTTCTCTTACGTCCTAGTATCCTCGGAAAACATTGAATTAAGGTAGCGTTTGAAATTCTATTGTATCAAATACATATAAGTACGTATATTTTTATTAAGATGATAGTGTTTAATGAGGTTGTAATTATATTTTTAAAAGTTCATTAGACACTAGTAGAATCTAGATGACCAATAGGAACGTTAGTAACTGTCAAGACATTTATAAAAGCAATTTATTAGATTTTCCTTTCGTCAAATGATTGTTAGTTTACAAATATTACATTATCAATAACGGCCAGCCAATATTAGTATAGACTTGAATATGTGGCCATTATTAAAAGAAAATAAGAAACTATGCTTTTATGAGTTTGGACAGGCCAGTATTAGTAATGCCAACCTCATCCTGGCTAAAACAATATACAAGAAACGAATTATTTTATATTAACTTTTATTACTTAACGCAAAATAGGTATAGTACAAAAACACTAGTTTAAAACACGAGCAATAATAATAATAGTAGCAGATGTTAGTAGTAGTAGTAGATGTTAAAACAAAGACCCAAAGACACATTATTAATGAGGTACACATTATTTGTTGCCGCAGTCTGCAGTTTTATAACTTTTTGAATTACAAAGGAGAGATTTGGTTCTGCATTTACATCTATTTGATTTGCCTTTCGGGTTGTGAATACAATAACATCGAGCATGTCCTAGTTCTCCAATTAAACTCTGAGCAAAAGACGCCTGATGCAATGAAATATCATTATTTGGAACAGAATCTGCAATAAGGAACTTTTTTGAGCAAGGTATTAATTTATTTCTGCAATATAGTTGTTTTAAAACTCCTTTATCCGTACCAATCTTGTAAAACCCTTCGTGTAACTTCAAAGCAACACCTACAACGTTCCTTGGATCACAAAAACCTTGATCACAACATCGGGAACTCGTATTCTGACAGTGTCTCCTATACTGATTGGTGGAAATTTTGGTTCAGATAACTTTAGCATTTTAGAACCTTGCATCTTTAAATTTTCTTACTCGTTGTCTTGTTTCATTATTGTCTGTTCTCGATTCTCAGCAATAACATACATTGTTGGAAATTTCGGAGAAGGTATTACTTTCAGCGGCGTTTGACGTATTTTCAGTATGATCTGCGTTGTCTTGGGGTGGTTTGAATTGTATCGCCACAGTGGTCAACAATCTTTTGAGGATTGCATACCATTAGCTTGAAAATTCTTTTCCAAGCTATCTTCTGCATCTTTCAAGTTTTTCTCAGTTTGAAGGAAATTAATGACTTCTACCGTAACATGCGAATCACGAAGTTCCACTTTTGCTTTAGTACCAAATAAAGCTGCATATGGACTCTGTCTTATCCCTGCATTATACGCCCGATTCTTCTTTAGTGTATATGTAAAGCGCAAACCCTTAGTCCAGTAACTATTATCGGTACTTCGCATCTATGTAGTACGAGTATGTAATCGTATTTTGTACATTCTGGTTAGCTCGTTGAACAGAACCTTCAATTTGACAATTTTTTCACATTTGTTGTCAGATTGCTGTTAGATATTTCTACTTAGTAATTAATACTGTATAGATAATGAATTACTTTTAACAATTTCTTTTATTTATTTTTGCTGTAGTCAAGTTTCTGTTCACGTGCTCTATATATCGAATTCATAGATTAAGTGGCACTTAGATATGCGAGATTATTTTTCAACAGAACCTCACAATAGGGTGCTAAAATTAATTCTATAATCTTACCAATATTATTTTATAGAACTTTTTTCCTAGACATTAATTTTATATATTTCAAAAACATGATTCGTTTATTTTTTCGTTTATGTAATATAATTTATGTAATAATTGTGAAACCGTACAACATATACAACGGATATTAACGTCTAATAATATCTTTGAGATGAATAAACACACTTGGAGAGGGCGGCGCTGGACGGGTCTTTATCTGCTTTTGCCGTATGGGAATATCGCAACTGTACAGTTTCTTTTTCTTTTTGTGTACTGAGCGGTTGATGTCTGAATGTTATACAAAAAACTACTGTTCTAATTTTTGATTGATTGATCGATCTAAGAAGTCGCAATAAAACATAGATAGTGGCAAGGTTAGAATTAATGGGGAGGTAATTTCGGTTTCGGATTGTGGCCGAGATTTAGGGCTTTAAGCAGATTTTAATCTTAAATTAATCAGTTAGGGTTATTCTAATTTGACTGTTTTATATGATAAGAATTATTATTCGATCTGTGTGACTATTGTGGTAGTGCATGTGTATTATTATTGGATCTATTGTCTAAATGGAATTCTTCTTCTTCGGAAAATTCTTGGCGATAATTCATTTAGAGAGTACAATTTCTTACAGGGCGGAGCTTCAATTGATATATAATTTGCTAGAAAAGTCGCCGTTAAAACAAACATTTAGATATCCTAAATATTGCCATACACTCAATAGCAAGCTTTTTGTCACTTGTTTTATTACTATATCCACTCAACAGTTTTATTAATGCATAAGCCGCACTTTATTGAAAATAGCCTCTACAACAGAAGCAGTCTAATGGTAAGCAGCTGCTAATAACCTTCCTATAGTACTAGTTCATAAATAAGGTAATAAACCTAATCGTATTGTCAACCATTCTGTTACAAGCCATAAACCGAACATTATTTCGTAGGTTTCTATGCGAGAAAATAATGAAAACAGGAACTTATCTCGTTTTTATATGAAAAATAAAAGAAAACGTGCAACAGAATCATAAATCTAGGAGATACAGCGGCAAAAACAAGGAAAGTAGCAGTACAGGACGGGAAGAGTAATATCAACACAACGAAATACAAAACGCCGGATACAGAAATGTGTTACAGGGCAATCAATTATTTAGTACCCATTCTCTGGGTTGAAGTTAGTGGCGATATATATTTATATATTGCAACGAGTTTTCTGATCTATGCTCGTTTTATTACGAGGTTTCAGCGGCGCACATGCTGATACCTTATTGTTGCGAGAATTGATGTGTCCGTTTCTGGCTTTCCTATTTTTCCATTCGCGTTTGCTTTTTTGTTTATTATTACTGCTTGGCCGTTAGAAGGTATTTCAGTGCATCCCGGTGGCAATTGTTGGTGGAGCGGTTTCGTGCTTATTGCTTCTCCTATTTAGTGAACTGGGAAATGTTGCCAAAATACCTGAGGTAATAGAAAAATAAAAAATGTCTGTTGTTCTACATAGATGTTGTGTTGAATTTATAGCAACGGTAAGCATAATATAAAATTATATAAAATTCAAATAACGATGGCATCACATTTTCGTACATACTTAAGATACATTAGTCGGTAATTTATACATTTTTCGGGAGTAGTGATAAAGAACCTTGGGAATTTGCTTCTAGTTGTTAAAGAGGCTAAGCGTCGCAGATAACAAGACCCGTTGCTAAGCACAATAACCCTAAAACGCAGTTAACACAATCGAGGGAACTACATAGGTACTGTGGAGAACGATTTTTCCACATGCTGCTGTATAATTTGCAGTAACTACATAATCTTAATTATTTGCTAGAAAATTAGATTACGCTGGAAAGTAAATTTGTGTTTGTGAATACAAAGTAAGTTTCTGATGGCGTGATTGCATGTTCGCTGATAACGAATGGATTCGCTTGGCGAGAATGTAGATGACTATGATGTGGTTTTGAATGGCGTTCATTTTCATTTATTTAATTTTATTTCACAGTGGCGCCCAGTAGGATTACCATAAGAAGGTGGAGGATACACCGATACAATAAGCCATGATAAAAATATAAATAAAAAATTAAGTAATAAATAGAAAACTAGAAAAAGATAGTGAGTAACTCAGACAGTAATACGTAATATTTTAGCTTCCATTATTTGTATGACATACTGAATAAGTAAAACTTTTTTAAAGAGTTTGCATTCTATAAAGCTGGCCCTGCAGCATCGTTACAGTGCAACCCATGAGTCTATTCTTGATCTCTATTATCTAGACGATCCAGTCTAAGTTTGCTTTTTTATGTGTCTCTTTAGCTGTGGCGGGGTTGTCTTCCCGTAGGTATGAGTGACTGGAGACGGTCTTCCAATGTATTCTAGCCTGAATCTGGCTAGTCTCTCGCACTGGTATAAAATATGCTACGATGTCTCTGCACATAGCATGTTCCATCAGACCGACGTTGCCCATATGTTCGTTGAGTTTATAGTGTCCTATTAGTAGCCCTACCATTAACTTAACAGTTCCCTGACTTTGTTTAGTAGGTCTTCTGTAAATTTGAGCATACATTCTTTAATGAATTTTTTAGCGTGTCTATCTCCTGGGTAGACTGCCGACCATTCTACAGATTTGTCCGCCGACAATTTTGCAATGGTGGCTAGTTTTCTTTTTGTTGTTCCAAACGATGGTATAAATTCAATGAATGACTTGGGCGCCCCTGCCTTAGTTAAAGCATCCGACATTTCATTACCTTTATACATTACATTGTTGTGCTCTCTTAGCTCGTTTAGTGCGCAGGCGTAATCACATATTAGGCGTGCTGTAATTTTGGTAGCTTCAAGCTCTTTGATCACAGTTTGATTGTCAATGAAAATTGATACACGTTGATGCCCTATCCGTGTCTTACTGCTTCTCTGACGTAGTGACGCATAACAATTGTTTCTGATTTGAGTTCTTAGTTTAATCCCGAGTATTCTAGCTCTAGTACCCTTTTCCGTCTTCGTCGTCGTTTATGCAGCTGACGGGAAAGCTATTTTGTATCTTCTATTGAAGTTTGGAACCATAATATCTGTAGCCAGACATGTTATCTCTTCGATTTTTAGTTCTTTAATCTTCTGGTGCATTTCGCCGTAAGATGGGTAATGGGTGTTTGATTCTGTATCGGTCTGTATGAAGGAGAACTTGCTTCTCTCTGTATGTGTATATGCATGTAGTGGTGTCAATGTCAGGTTTAGTAAGACTTCCATGGCCACTGCTATTGGAGTAGTTGTTATTGCTCCTCTGAGGCATGTTAGCCTTTGGAAGCAGCATTTAGAAACCTTATTATACAGGCCTGTTGGGTGTTTGGTCATCAGTCCCATAGCCCGTAGGTTATAATGGGTCTAATCACTCTTGTATTTAACCATAGAGTTATCTTTGAGTTAAATCCTCAGTTTAATCCGTACAATTTTCTGCATCTGCCAATGGCCAGTGATGCTTTATTGGCAATCTTTTGGCTGTGTATGTTCCAGATGATTTTTTAAATTTAAGAATTTATTATACAACTATAAGACATAGAAAGTTAAATAAGTTGAAAAAAAATTACCTAGTTGTATTAATATATTACATTGCATTTAAATGCATTTTTACTAAAATCTCTTCAAAATTGATGGTTTATACGATGTTGTTTATTAAACTAAAAGATAGTTAACGTGTCCGTTTGGGCGCTAGATGTGCTCCTACCTCGAGGTTACGTATCTACAACGAAGACTGTTAGATCCTGAAACTACGATAGATTAAATAATTCTACAAACTTGATATATTCACTACCCATTTTTTTAGGAAGGAGGATAATAAAAGTGGAAAATCTGCAATGTGCTTATGCATTTGCTATACATCGACATAGTAGATTGACTAGACTTAACAAAATTATTTTCTACTTAGTATTTGTTCAATGTCATTTTGTAATTCCATTGAATTATTCTTCATAAGTATGTGATTGGACGTAAATCGGCAAACCTATTAAACAAACCAAAATTATTACCAACTCTTCAATAAACAACATTGAACGCAATAAGTGGCATATTTAGAGAAGCTTGTCTGTCAACATTGATATGTAACTACCAAACAACAAGATGATGTTAAGGAAATAATAATAATAATTGACATCGTAGTATTTATCGCTGGCACATTAAAATTTACATAAGCAAGCAAGGCTGGTAAATCTATCCTATTTGATAATAAATTGGCCAAAAATTTTGCACAGTTTATTGCGATGATCTTCTAACGATAAGAAACCATATTGTTCCAGTAACGAAATATAATTGAAACCTCTTGGGGATAGTGACCAGATATCCTATAGGAGAGGTATCTTAGGAGCCTCTTTTGCACGGAATATAATGTTATCATATATATAATGTTATCATAGCTAAAGTGCTATCAAAGTTACGAGAGAACCGCATCAAAAAATTTAAAGGCTTAGAAGCTGAGCTGCATACAGAAGAGATATCTTCAGAGAAAGTTAGAGCAGAGTCAAAAAACGCACCTAAGTTCTTAACTATATGCTTCCTTTCGATTGAATCGACACCAATGGCGTAATTGAAATTAATAGGTGTAGACCACTTTGTATAAGATACAACAATTTCTTAATGTTCAATGCAATGTTGCACAAACTGCACTAATCGTTAATTAGTGAAAGATTTGTTTGCAGTTTAATGCGGTCAGCATGGCTGTTGATAGTGTTATAAATCTTAAGGTCATCTGCGTACGTGTAAATATATAAAAAATATATAAATAAAAATATATCCTTCGTAGAGCATATTAACAACATCTGCAATAACGCACTAAAAACGTTAGGATTTATTTTGCGGACTTGTAAGAAATTTCATAACACTACCTGTATCATGTCCTTATACTACGCTTATGTGCGGTCTAGACTCGAGTACGCGTCGGTCGTCTGGTCTCCTATGTATCGATGTCATATCTGCTCCCTTGAGCAGGTTCAGCGTAGATTCCTGAAGTATCTCTACTTTAAGGAACACTTCGCTTACCCTGTGCAAGGATATAGTCATGATTCATTATTACGTACTTACAACGTTACACAATTGGATCTTCGTCGCTCACAAATCGACCTCAAATTTCTCTTCAATCTACTACATAATAGAATTGACTCTATGTCTTTACTTAGTAAGGTCAACTTCACTGTGCCACGTCTGTCTGCAAGATCATCCACTACTTTTTATTGCTCTAAGTCCAATACTAATATATTATTGAACTCGCCCATGTATCGAATGTGCGCCACCTATAATTCCCTTTCGGATGCCTCGGCTGACATTAATTTTATGTCACTACCCGTACTAATGAATAAGTGCAAACCGATAATTCACTATCACTAGCAAGGATCTTTCTCGATTTCTGTGTAACCTACTTCTATGTAGACTGTTTTGCTGTCAATAGTTATAATTTAACTTATGGAAACTACTTTTACTGTGTAGCTTAAGACATTTTATTATTATTTTTTTTTCTTTCAGACATATGTACACTTAATTATAATGCTGTTGTTCTGTAATTGGATATTCTCTGTTGGGCAACTTAATAAATTATTATTATTATTATTATTATTATTATTATTATTATTATTATTATTATTACTATTATTATTATTATATAAGTATATTGAAAAGCAGCGGTCCAAAGTTTAAACCATGTGGAACACCTGACGAAATTTGCTATTACTAAGGTAGGATGAAAACAATTTCAGCAAAGAAGAACAGAAGCCCATAGCATCCAGTTTCGATAAAAAGATGATCTATGTGATCAAACGCTTTCGAAAAATCGGCATACCATAAATCACATATACTAATTGACGTTGGTCCAATGCTATAGAAATTCACTGCATGATGATGACCAAGTTCATTACAGTCAATCTGTCAGAGACAAATTCATGTTTATTGGTTGACATATAAGGTTTACATTTGCAATATATTTCTTGATACAAAATCTGTACAAACACTTATGCAAAGTTAGGTAAAATACTATTATAGATCTATAATTATTAATGACGTCACCTCGATTGCTACTTTTGAACACTGGCACTATCTTACCTATCTTCCAGACGCACAGGAAAGATGATTTTTGTATGATAAGATTGTAAAGTATAGTTAAAGGGTATGCAAAGACTTCAGCACACTTCGCACAAGCATACTAGATATGTGATCATCACCGGAAGACCGACACCGAAGAAATGTTGAGAAGTGTGAATAGTCGAACCATATTAAAACCTAATAGATTTAAAAATTAATTATGTATTGATTTTCTGTTCCACTTCTTCAATTAGTTTTATTAATTTTGAATTTAGTAGCATCATGACTAATAATTAGCTTCCTCAATATCCTAGACAATATTGACGTGATTTGATCTTAAGTTACTCTCCTAATTACATATTTTTAAGCAACAGATAAAAAAGTCAATAGTTGTTAATTAACTTTATTAAGTTCAAATTTTGCACAAATAGCACACACTCTGAAATAGAATCTGGTGCAACTTTAAAAGAACTATTTTTAGATGGCGCTTGATAACAGCCCTTGTAAGTATCGAAAGCATTCGCAAGCTTTCGACAAGTGTTGGCGGTTAGAAAAAATAATTCCAGTTTTTTAGTGGCAATTTCACGATATGTATTTTAAGATGAATAATAAATGAAATAAATTTCGAGAAGATTGCCTCTTATTCTTCTCTAAACTGCTGGTTTTGTTAATTTCTTTTCAATCACTCAATAATATTTCGTAAATAAAATATATTACTGAACAATTTGTAGAAAAGTTTAAAGAAATATTAGATCAACAGTAACCTGATAAACCTGGTAAAAATACGATAATATTATCACTACTTGTGTCGGCAGCTTTGCATCATACGAGTAGGGGCTTACAATCGATGAGATGTACGACTCCGACGGATGTAGATCGATTGTTATAGAACAAAAGACCGTGAATATGAGCAGTGACTTATTTTTATTTCGTCCAAAGTGCAGGTACTATTGAATGCAGGATTATCTTTAATTAATCTCTTGTGCGAGCGATACACTTGCAAGCTGTTCTAAATCTACAGACATCTGTGTACTAGAAAGCTTGTTTCCTAATTGCAGTAAATATTTGCTTTAAAATTCCGTCTCTGATTATTCCACATACGGTAATCATCTTGAGATAAAGCCGTCGTCTAGAATTCGAGCTCGAATACGCGCTTGCTCTCGTACTTTGATGCATGCTGATTTAGCGATTTCAAACGAAGCTTTACCCGGCATTCGACGTAGTATGTATGCACCATGCATAGATTCTATTTGAGATGATGCATTTCATGGCATCTTCCATTCACTTAAAAACTTAGATGCAGAACTAACCTTTAAGGTGCACTGGTAGATAATGACGACGAAAGATATTTGAGCACTAGCGAATACGTAATTTAACATTAACATCATAAGTATGCATAGCAGGTTAAATCATGCAGCATGGATGGCTGCATGAAACTGAAGAACTAAAGTTTCATTTAATTAACTCTAAAGTAGTTTAGGTAGGAAATAACAGTAAATCGTAAATTAAATGTAAATGAACATAAATGTACATCTTTAGTGAAACACAAGTGAAGTAAATTGCTTACCCCACAAGTTTAAGACCCGCATTACCCGCACCGTAGTTTTCGCGGTATAGTAATTGTTTACACCACATATGCCACGTATGATAATTAAGAATCTAGAAATGATTGCACAACAAAATAGTACGCATTCGGTTTTAAAAACAATAAATCCAATTTCAGATAATAAATCATCTTTTGTAAGGCCAATTTTACAAACTCTATACTACTTCAATGAACGAATATCTCCCGTTCTATACGCGGATTTTGTCTACTTTATGAGCATTATCAGATCATCATGACTAGTAGCGACGAAGCAGTTCATAATGTCGTTGACAGCAGCATTGCACTTGTGATAGAGGATTTACAACAGGAGATACAGGGAATTAAGGTCCACAGCGTATCCAGTACGAAGTGTCGAAAAACCCATTAATTTTGAAATTTAATTTCAATTGGTTTTTGTTCCCTGGATTATGGTAATACCTAGCGCCGCTTTGTTATGATATATACGTCTGTCATGCGTTATTATGAATGTTATTAAATATTTTCGGCTACAAGTTCGTTTCCCCCAGTTACGATCCCTGTTGCGTTGGTGAATCCCTGATTTGGTATTCATATTGCTAAGTATGAAGGTTATTTATTCATGAAATTTCGTTTCTGCTATTACGAACTCGTCATTTTTTACTACTACCTTTCAACTTGTTTAAAATATCAGGTTCTCGTAATACGATTCGTTGTATTACGTTCGAATGAAAGTAATTTAGGTATTGTATAAATTTTTCCAAGCTGGCGGTATTAGGGCTTTATATCCACATAATATTATCTAATCTGTGCTTAGAGCTCATATATATATTCTATATATTCTATAGTCGACTATATATTTTTGACATCCCCAAATTATGCTTAATCGAAATAAAAAATAATATACAGGGTGTTCCATTTAAATAATCATAAGTATGGTCCATAACTTGCAAATTATTACACTTAGAAAGAAACTCACTACGCCATTCGATTCTTCGTAAAAAACTGGATGATATTCCATTTTTACTTTTTCACTAACTTCCATGGCAACTGAGATACGAGAGATGTTTGTGAATTGAAAGTTTTCAATTTCACCCTATATCTCAAAAACTAAGGGGGCTAGCAAAATTCTGTTGGCGGCATCTTTTGTTTCACAAAAACTAGGACACTATCACGAAAAGCGCAACTCTCTATCGTTATTAATAACTGAGATACCCTGGCAAAGTGCCCAAAATGGGACACCCTGTACATACAGAAATCCACAAGTCCACTTAGTTTGTTCGTAGTTAGTTCTAGTATGGTCCTTGCTTTGGGCTTACTGAAATTTCCAAAAAATGCCTTAGAGTGTTATATACCTGGAAGATTTTCCCACTCCTAGGCGCTCATCCCTATACCGCAAAGCAGTTCCGGCCCCACAAACGATGTTGAGCAGCCTCTTTTGGTTGGTTAATTGGTTTTTCGTTACCACTTATTCCAGAGTGTCCTGATACCGAGCATAATGCAGCTCTGTTATCTCTGCCTAGATTGTTTAGTTTTCTTAAGCTCTCCCAGTTCAATTTCGATCTGATGGTGTTGGAACTAACTGCTTGATTGTCGGAAAAAATGTAATGCTTTGCTTTCCATAATTCCTGTCAAGATTGAGTTGAGCACATTGCCTAATAGCATTGGCCTGTGCTTGGAAGACGGTAGGGTAAGTTCCCATTGGTTCTGAGTGTTTGGTTCCTGGCTCTAATGCTGTTGCACTTTTTCCCTTATGAACTTTGGAGCTATCTGTATACAATTTATAATATATACGTATTTGCCTTAAAAGGAGGTGAATAGTTCTTTTTCTTTTATTTTCTTATTATTTTGTTGTTCAGTGGACTCAAAAGTTGGGCAAGCCCTGCTAGACACGGTCAAGCCCTCTGGTATGAGATCTTGCCCCGACAGTCCTTGTTTTAGTTAGTCGGTAGAATCCCTATTGGACCACTCCCTCCTCTATATGTGACAGGGTGTGAAGTGTAAAACAACTCACTGAAAGCCTTAGAAATTACGCAAACCTATTTTGTTTGCTTCTGATAGTTTCTGTTAGGAATCAGTTGAACACATTTTTCAATACAATTAATTTCTGCTTCGAAGATACTGGAGTAAGTTCTTATTGGCTCTGAGTAACTAATTCCCGGCTGAAATACCCCTGTGCCTTATCAGTTTTGGGACCGTTTAATGGTATTTTCCTTTAGGGAATAGCTTCCAACAAATTTCTATATGCTCAGTACCTTGCAATACCGTAATATCTCGTTTTGTATATGTTATTTTAACTTTAGAACTTAAATGTGTATACGCAGCAAAGAAAAATTTTATAGAATTAATTTAATTATCATTCTGTGTTCAGAAAATATTTTTACTTATCTCTCGTCCATGTGTTGAGGCTTAGGTTTATTAGTTTCTATTTTATAATTAACCTTTTACTGTTATACGTTTAATTACATCATTTTCCGTAGTAATGGAGTCTATCCCGCAGATCTATAATTATGCATGGCGGAAATTCGCTTTACCTTTACGCATCTGTGTTTTGTTTTATTTTCCTTCATTTGTGCTCTGTGCTTTCACGTACAATTATAGATCCAAAAATAGACTCAAATAGCTGAGCTGGCATAAATTATTTAAAGTTTATACATGGAATGTTTGTTTTCTAAAATATGAAATCGCTGAATAAATTCCTCGTTAAATTTGTAACTACAGTTCTAAATTAAACTAAATTAAACTTAAAACTAAATTAGTTTTGATTTTAATTTATAATGTTTCATTGTTTCTACAAAAACTTATAATCACTTATGGCAAATGCCGGGTATAAAATCTAAAGGAGGCATAAAAGAATTGGTACTTTATAAATTGGTTAAAAAATCAATAAAAAAATTATATTGCGTACCTACATGTTTTGATTTCATAATTGAAATTAAATAAAAACAGTCAATAAAAAACTCATAAAATTTATGTGTTGTATATATGTATACAAAAAATGCATATTTTATTTTGTTTTAGTAAAAGAATTTATTTAGATTTTAGATTTTTCAATACTAATTCTCGGTATAGCTTTCAACTATTAACAGCTCTTGCTCATATCAGTACATTGTAAAATATTTCTCTGGAATAACTTGAAACTTGTTTAAGTTGAACTTCATCATTGCTTTCGTTGCTAAAACTTTGTAATTTAATATTTCCTCCGCTAATAACTGTGTTGTTACGAAATACATCCTCGACTGTTGGAAAATTATGTAGCTGAAATATATACATATACTTTGACATTATTTAGGTCTTGACAGTTACAGCAATCAATTACCTACTAAGGGAATCCTTGTAGTCATCAATGGTCAATGCTTTTATATTTCCAAAAGATAATAATGTCCCAATCGAATTTGATCAACTTGTTACAGATTTTTAATAGTGGTCAGGGTAATTTTATTTCATTATTGTGCAACAATGTTATTGAATCTACAATGGTTAGAAGTTTCTTATTGCCTTACGTTTGGGTTGATTTATACATAAATCTCTACGATAGTATGTTTCATATGACCTGCAGAATTAATCCAGAGGTCTTTGTTCTATTCTGACCTTTAAATTTTTATTCCGTAATTGTTTATTTGTCTTATAAATACCACATTGGCGCATTTTTTATACTTCTAGGTCATGCACATTCACTACCGATTCCAATAACAAAAAGTCAACACTTTTCACTACCATTTTGCACAAACCCAAATGGCGTAGCTTAACAATGTTTTTATGATATACCTCTTTCAGCATATAATCTAAAATCATTTTGACAATATCTCCCTATTCATCAAATAGCTTTCCAAACTTTATTTAAAGCATATAGACTTTAACTTACCAGCTAATCTGTAAAACAACTAAAATCGTAACTTGTGATTAGCTATATAAATCTTCGGCATTTGTCCTCAAAACTTGGCAACCTATTGCAATATCTTTGGATCGTTGGAGCTCAAACCGTACCGTAGAAGATGTCTATATCTAGACGTACAGGATTTATAGATTCTTTAATCCTACACTACTGACTTTTTTAGTTTATTCTCGATTATTCCAAATTGTAAATAGTGCTGCCTTTGCTAGATTTTTTCATCTAAAATAATAAATAATAATGTATAATAATTTGTATATCTTCTTACAAAGTTAGAGTCTTCTGTCGATTCCTCCTTTCAACCATCCACAAAAACATTCCACACAAATACCTTCCTATAAAACTGTAAAATTAAAATTTTCGTCTGCTGTGCCATGCTGGTTCGAAAGAAAATACCCACAGACGATTACTGAAAAAAATTAACCTACACCCAAAGAAAGAATTGAGACCACTTACTTTCTTTGAGTGTACACTCGCACTTTCTACTCCCCATTTAGCAACTGAATCGGCCAAAATAAACATAAATATGTACAGAAATACCTTCAAAATGAAATGTATTTAACCTCATATTTGTCAGTTAGACAAATACATATAGCATAGACGTGATTATCCTATAAGTTCCAACAAGTTTATCCTTTAAGTTGATAAGATCGTCAGTATATGTATGTATATAGGCACAAACTGAATAGCACGTATGGAAAACGTACTATAACAAATCGCAATGTAAAAGGAAAAAGAAGGAAGCCGAATCCCTCCAGGCTGCAGACAGCCAACGTTCCGAAAATGGTTTGTTTTCCGTCGATAAAATATGTGAAGCAAATTGCCCATTTTCTTAAAAACCATTCTTGTGGAGGTAAAATGCCTACGCTTGTTCTCTTTTAGAATAAATACATAGCAATCTTTAAATATATCTTATGTTTTATTGGAAAGAGGGATACGCTTGAAGGTTTGTTTTGCGTTAATATGTTTCAAGGCAATACAATATGCTACTTTATAGCATTTGCGAAAGAGAAACAACATTTATAGTAGAAGTGGAAGCAGAATTAGAAGGCATTTGCTATGCTATACGAAAACAGCTCTAATAATAATCTAAGTATATCAAATAATTATTAGTACTTCAGAATAGCAAAGCGCTTATACTAAGGCGACAATGTGTAGTTTCTATATACGTATGTATGTATTTATGCATGCAAACGTTGAGATCGATTGTGCTAACGCAGAGATTCAATTTCAAGTAGTGTTGGCAATTTAAATTCTGCGGTTTCAAACAGCAAGGGGATAGAGAACTACTAAGTTATTCTTGACTGAATGCGGTTTTGTCTATGATGTAGTTGCTAATTCATTTACGGATGTCAGAAAATTTGACCTGGTTGTTCTTAACAGCGGAACGTGGTAAGAGGTTGCGTAAATTATCAATAAAACAATTTACAAACAAGTTAAATTGATGAATGATTGATTTTATTTCCATTAATGATTCACTTATGTAGTTCTACTGAAATCGTGGTTTTTAAGTATATTCAAGTATAAAAGTATTTAAAAACTATTTCCGCTGTTATTTGTAGAGCACGCAAAACACCATTACACACTACGCATATGGTACAATATTAAAAAACAATAGGATGGATGATTATATCTGAAGTTGTTGGTTGGGCTATTTCCATTGTTTGTGGGATTTTTATTATCCGACGTTTCGGCAATTCTTCTACTGCCATCATCAGAGTAGTTCTGATTTCTTTTCAAACTCATTCAGTCAATTTATTGTTATAATATGCCACAAGTGGAAATACTATATATAAAGAAATAACACGACATTTATCATTTGACAATACATGTCAACATCATGTCGTATGCGCAGATCTGGATGCGCCATGGCCTAAGCAGGTTTCTTATTCGTCACCAATTATTCTGTCTCTGGTATCGTGGTTGCCGGTCTTCTACGTAAGCTATTTTTAATGATAGGTAACCAAACATCTTTGATATCCAGGCTTGGTGTAATTACGACATTTGGTGTTGTGGCCATATACGCTACTTCTTTTAATTTTCTTTTTATATGTTTTACTCTCGCCAGAATTGTCGCTTTGCCCGACTCAATCCTGTGATCTTCCCAGGCATGGTTCGGCAAACGTGATCTGTCGATTTCCTTTAGTCGAACCAATTTTCTGTGTTCTCTGATTCTGACTTGCTCGTTTCTCCGATTTAGGTTCTTCCACATTCACATGGTACTTGGTGTATACAATCCGTTGATCTCCGGTTCACGTAGTCCGGCTTGGTTTTGGTTAGGGTTGATCTGCTTGTGTTTGTCGTTCTTCTGATAGGCCTTTCGCGTAGGGGATTACCGTTGTGCACACCTTGTCTTTCTATTCTGGATGTTGCCACTGCTGTGCTATCCGAGTAACTTTTGCTAGTGACAACGTCTTGTTTGAATAACTTCTGTTTTCGTGTGTGGGTTATGTTGCGGAACTCTTTTCTCCCATCTTCTTTCTCTGAACAGATAATCTTGGCTCTATCATATAAGCACCTGGCTACTCCAATTTTCACATTTGCGGGTGGTTGGAGTCGAAGTGTAAATATTATCCTGTGTGTGTAGGTTTCCTGTACACTGTGGTCCTAAGTGTGCCGTCAAAGTTATATCTTGTTTACCAGGACAACCAGGAACGTATCTTGCCCTCCGATTCTTTTGATATGTTTTCCATATTATAGCTTTGCTTTCAAATCCTTCCGTATAGATAAGCAATATCTATGGAGTGTCGGAGATAGTGGGGGTCACATTGCCATGCCAAACTCTTGTTGATAAAACATGTCTTCTACCTGTTGCCTTCCCATGTTTCGCCAAACGTGATTTCTCCATTTTTCCTAGTCGAAACAAGTTTCTGTGTTCTCTGATTCTGACTTGCATGGGTCTGCTTGTTTCTCCGATGTATGTTGTTCCATATTCATATGGTATCCAAAAGTGTGGTATATACAATCCTTCGTTCTCTGGATCATGGTTTCCGACTTGTTTTTGGTTAGGGTTGATTGGAAAATTTTAACACGTTCTGCTTTTTGTGAATCTGTCAGATGATGGGGTACAAACCAAGTTACAACCATTTTCAAATGTAAATGATCGTGGAATATTGATCTCACTTGCAATGGTCCAATCCTTGTCCTCTTCTACCACCTCCTTCACCGCAGCAATAGTTTCGGGATTAACAGTAGTTAATGGAGGGACAGCTTCTTTTCTATGTTCCACCGACTTGCAACCACATTCAAATAGTCTATACCATCTATAAACAGTAGCCAATGATGGCGCGCAAATGCCGATTCTAAACTTGCACTTTAACCCTCATACGCGTTCAAGACTATCTTGAAATCATAGTAAATCATTATCCGAAAACTTTCTCGTGATAATTCCATTTTTTCGATAACAGAGGCTTATTCTATGAACTATTTCTCAGACTCTATTCAACCGAATTGCAAAAACTAAACTGACCAATTGACAGATAAAATAATGCACTATTGAATAAACGGCAACTTGTTGCGCACGTCTAACTAGATTTTTCTATTTTCCATAATTGTAGGTTAGCCCTCGTATAACAATACCCATTATAAACTTTCAGAGCAGTCTGTCCCTACACCTCTTTTTCTCTGTCGTCTCTCTGGTTTAATATTCTGCAACTGCTTGCAGTAATAATGATGTTATGTCTTTAACGATTGTAATCATTCTTTTATGGACTTAAGTTCTTCTTAGAGTGTTCTTTTTAATTCATTTTTGTAATTCTGTTCAACACAACGTTGATCTTGGCATTTAAAACTAAAACTGTGACAGTTTTAATAGCTGCAAAGCACTTCAAACGCCACTTCTACTCAAGCAAGTTTTGGAAATGATAAGTAGCTTTGTCTAATTAAGGTAATGAAAATGTCCTAACTATATTAACTATTGTAAAACTTTAAGAACGTAAATCCTTTCCACTACTCTTCTTATTTGTTTTCTACTTCATAGTGCTTAATTAATTACTACAGTTCTACAACGTATATTACTATACCTACCTTCTGAATACCGCAGACAAACACTGACGATTATTTCGTTCTAATCTGTTCTACGGACCAAACTAAAGCGAATAGCGGCCTGGTAAAGTAAGCGTACTTCTTAATGACACTAACGCTAGCAAACGAGGCCCTATCTTGTGGTATCTTCATTCACCAATCACAAATTAGTTGCTAACTTAGTTTCTACCTAATATTAGATGTAGAAGTTAAAAGACATTATCAAACACCAATTGGCGAAATATAGAAATCCATTTGAATGCGTTATGAAATAGTTGAATAGTGAAAAATTTCGTGTATGCTCCACAATTTTGAAGCTAAATTCACCGTTTGTAAACTTGGCATATTTTTAGTGCTGAAGGAGTTTAGTTATGTCGCTGTACTTATTCCGTTCAAACAAGCATGTAATAAATTGTCAAGTTTATTAAACGTACACATTATAAAACGTTGTAAATTGAGTTAGTATCTTGCTAGATTTTCATTTTCGAGAGTACCATTTCAAAAGCCCAGGCTAATTACAGATTGTTAATTGCGGCCGTAAACGTAAATTTACCCAACGAAAATAATCTAGGTCGAAATGGATATTTTTTTCGAGGTTTTCATTTAGATATGTCTCCCGCGGGCTAATTAAGCGCCGCTGCCGTAAAAGCGACGTCGCTGGTCCTGTGTTACCGAACAGCCGGTACTACCACTACATCGTGAACAAAACACACACAGCGGGGTGATTGCTTTAACTCGGTCAGATCTAACGCTGCAATCTAATGTATTGTATTGTAACGCTAACGCTGCATCGCACTCGTTAGCGCTTATTGAGTTTGCCACCAATTTGTGGCCTTTGCGTTTCTCATTAGTGCCCAACTAGATTTTGTGGTACATTATTTATAATTATTTACTTGTGTGTATTGCGTTTTTACTTCTAAATGGCAATTAAATCAGCAAAAGTATAAAAATAATGACTCTAGTATGTTACCTTGACTTCCAGTTTTAAAGAATCTGTTTATATATTGTTTTATATGAACTGAAGGTATCACAGAAATCAGAATAACACGTATGTATATCGAATTTAGACACGAATGGGGGTAGATACCTGAAATCTTACACATGAACATTTTATGCCGTCATAAATTTGCCGAAACGTACGTAGATATAAATAATAATAAAAAAGGCAATATGTGGAATATGTGTTTCATAAATTTTAAGATTATCTAGCAATGCGGAGAAGAACTCACCTCCACGTTCCCACTGGCATTCCGTTGGCATTCTCGCCGCGTTTCCTCGCCAGAACAGGCCCTGTCGTCCTCAAATTGTCGTCCTATACCAGTACGTATCTCAGTTGATGTAAAATTCCTGATGCTAGGCGAGATAGCAGACCTCATATCTTTCGTCTGACGATGACGACAGCGAAAGCGAGAAAATAGAAAAGTTTGGATATGTGACGGGGCTTTTCGAGGCGTTTCCGTCTAAACTATGTAAACTGCTCCATTCTACGGCGGGCGCCTATAGTGCCCATACTATATTAAACGAGAATATTTGTCAACTACTTCTTCCATTTAGTTTAGTTTCGTTAGTGTCTTTTTGGTTTTATATCAAAGTCAAATCTTTTATTTCTGCAATCCCATTCAAAAATAGTGCGGAAAAATTTGTCTTACTTATGTAATGCATGTAAAATGATAGTCAACCGGTTATACAACAAGCAATACCAAAATTTTCGGAATGATTATTTATTCCGAAATACCTGTGTTGCAAGAAAAAGACGATCTAACCCAAGATCCACAAAATGGTAGTTCCTTATTTACGTAAACCGAATAGAACATTCAAAAATACTGTACCCCCACGAATAAATCCTAAATCGAATAAAACATTAAAAGTGTTACCAAAAAAGTATAGAACAAGATTATGGTACTGTTCTGTATATCTATCTAAAGTTTCATTTGGCAAAAATATTATACAGGTGAGCAGAAGATTACAGCCAAGTGTTTCAAGACAAAAACTATCGAAAAAATGGATATGCAGACAGCAGAAAACCAGCCTGAAGTATATGTATAATAAAAAGAATCAGTGTTGACCTCACGGAGATTAAACGACCGCATGCAGTGAGTCCAGACTAGATCGCACACCATGTTCTCGTAAATGGCAAAAACCAGGTCTCTAAAAATCAAAGGAAGACCGGAAATGGAAACAGATCTACTTGAAAACCCATTTACCATTGAAGAACTGGAAAAAGGGATTAATGGCATTTAAAATGGGAAATCGTCTGGGGTTGACGAGATACTAACAACAAATCAATCAGTTTGGGGCTAAAACAAAAATATGGCTCCTAGACCTCTATAACAACTGTAGATCTACTTATCAAATACCAAAACAATGGCGCAAATCAAAAGTAGTTAGCCTTATCAAGCCGAGGAAAGATACAGAGGTACCACCGATATCCCTGTTATACCACCCATTCAAGGTGTACGATCCCCTTATCCGTATGCAGGACAACATGGAGCCAAAACTAATTCCCCAGCAGGCAGATATATTTTTAGTTTATTCCAGGAAAATCTTGTACAGGTCAAGTATTATATATTACCGAACTCGTAGAAGATGGTTTTGAGCGAAAGGGATGGCTCTGGTGGATCTCACGGCTGCATATGACACCGTTAATCATATGACTCATTTGACCAAAACATACAACTTTGCCAAACAATTGTGTCGATACTACGTTGTGCTGGATGCGAAACGGAGTAGGTAGAAAATACAAAGAATGAGTCCACCATAGGAAAGTGTACTGGCTCCTTCTCCTTTTTCACATCTACACCAACGGCCAACCAATACAACCCCAAGCAGAACATTTTGTAAATACTGACGGTCTAGGGATTACCATACAACGCCAAACACATGAAGAGGTTAAAATTAACTGCTGGCAAAGGTCCATCCAAAGACATCAATCTATTACAAGCAAAATTCGTTAAAGCCAAACTCTGCTAAACCCTCATTTGTTTAACGAACAAAAAACCGAATGTAACTTGTGGGGACATTGACAAAGACTATCAAGAAAGTTGTCTCTAGTTAATTGTTTTACTTGCTGTGGTAATTAAGTAATTACAAGATTTTGCAATGATACTTATTTACTGGAGTTTTTAGGTATTCTCAAAGAATACAATTATAAATCTTGGAAGTCAGACAACGTTCCTCATAAATAGAGAACACGTCCAGGACACAAGTCTCCCAAATGCTGAGAAGTATGAGCTCCCGCTCTATCTTGTTGGAATTGGACCTCCCTCTTCATAACCTCCAACAAACTATCATCCAACAACTATCATGAAATACGGACCCTATACATCAAATTCAGCAACACTACGGTAAAATATCGCACAAGAGATGTTAAGTGGTCGCTGGTGAGGTTCCTAAGGACTTGAACTTGGTATTAAATAGCAAAAAAACTATTTAGTATCTACCTGAAAGAGATATTTTAGTGCCCATTGAGACTTTTATTCAAGGTGACGAGAACTTCATTTTCCCAGAGTTTCAGCCAATTTGACAGATGGCCAATTTCCCAAGTTCAAATCTAATGCAAAATGTTCGCTGTGTAGATCTCACTAAAGTACCATGACAAATTTATTCTTAGAGAACAATCAGACAATGTTCATCTCACCAAGCTATTGCGCATTCACACAGCGACCTCCCGCAATATAAGAGGTCTGTTGGATAGATAGATAATTTATTCATGTTTTATGCCAAAGGTATTTACAATCGTCGATGTAAATACACATGTGATGGGCAAATACATACACGCATATGTAAATGATATTTATACAATACAAATACGCCCAAAGTACACCCACCAACAGCTGACCCTGTATGATTAAGCAAGCATTAAGTTTTAATTAGCGCAAGTCACCAAAAATCGCAACCTTACATACCTAATTTCGGAGACAGGCAGTCTTATTCTACTTCATAACTATAATCAATCTTTTAGCGTTTATTCGCTGTGTACCTAGCATAATTCTCTCATACATACATACATATATGAATAGCAACTATTATTTCTTGTACACGAAAAAATATTCTGTCAAGCGCTTTTTAATTCAGACATAATAATTTGGTAGAATTATGTGTGTGAATGCTTGCTGTGTACTTTCAAAGAAAATTGGTTTTACTATGTGGAGTAAAAGATACAGATAGAAGTAAATCGTGTAGAGAAGACATAAAAGGTAAAGCTGAGATTATTGCCTAAATTATATGTCGGGTATTTCCTTAAAACGGAGGAAACGGATATGTACAATTAAGATCCTTGGAGTTTTACGACGAAAATTAGGACGCTTTTATAGAGAAATCGTTACACTGAGATGGTTCTAGAAGAGAAAATCCTTGAAAGTCCTTAAAAATTCGGAATATATATTTTAAAGGATAAACGTTTACATTGCAAGATATTTCAAGCTCCAGACACAGTTATTGCACCAACTGGGTAATGTAAAATTCAGTAACGGGAAGCGAAAGGTTTTGGTTTCCAGGATGTAAAAATTAAGTCATAATCGCACATTTCTTCATAAAAAAGTTAGGAATTGAAATGAAAGAATTATTTATCTGCTACTTCCATTAGCAAGGTATACATAATTGGTATTTCTAAATATACTCAGTGACATTAGAAGTGTTAGACACAGAAGGAATCATTCATGTAACTTGATGTTTTGTTGTGATAGTTTTACATCTGAAATGAAACCATAACATTTGCAAGACATTTTATTAACATGTAACACAAAAAAAATTAAATAATGTGTAGATGGTCGAAATCTGCTTGTGGTACCTCGTTTTGAACTTTTTTGATTAACTGCGCAAGGTGCAAGGTGGACAGTCTCCTCCACATAATATCCCACACATGTTCGATGGGGTTTAAATCGGGAGAACAGGATGACCACGCCAAAACATTAACGCCTGGTTTTTGGGGAAAGGCTGTAGTTCTACGAGCAATATGGGGACGTATATTGGATTGCTGAAAACGGACGTGTGTTGCCTTGAATAAACAGAAGTGGTGATCGGGTACCATAAGCAATAGTCCTCAAACCATTACTCCAACAGTCCTCTCTATATGCCTCTCAACATTAAACTCAATATCGCGTGGCTCCCCACGCCAGCGTCCTACCCTTCCACGGTCATCGTGCATACTTAGACAGAATCGCGATTCGTCGCTAAAGACGACAATATGCCATTCTGTTTTCCAATGCTGCTGTCCACCAGTCCAAGCGTTGACGACACTGGTCCGCATTCAAAGGAAGCACTATTCGTGGATGACATGAAAAAGTCCAAAGATTCGAATGCGGCGATATAGTGTACGCATAGTAACAGACCTACTTTCTTCTTCAAATCATTGGTCAGCGATTTGACGTGTAGTAGCAAAACCGTCTCCTAGAGCTAGTTGTCCAAAGTACCTATCCTTGACGCTCTGTGGTATGCCTCGGTTGACCATTTGGTCTTCTAAGTGTTCCTCTACCTTCTTCTACCCACACACGACACACACGCATTACCGTCATTGCAGTACAATTAACACGACGGCCAATTTGTCGATTGGACAAGCTAACATCTCAATAAGCAACAATTCTGCCCCTGTCAAAGTTATTAACACGGTGATAATTTTGACGCCTTCGAACTCTTGGTATTTTGTTACGCTTAACACTTATAGGCGGACACAATAACTAAATTTTTCTGTATTAGCTCTCGTGAACATGAATCTCTGAATCAATGATAAAGAGTTCTCTCATGGCATGGTTTGAATATGGTCATTTTGAAGCCAAAAAATCAAGTTGAACAAATTACTCTTTCTGGGTGCAACACTTCTGATGTCACTAAGTATATATTCTCCTTCTCTTACAATTTTATGTAGCGTTTTACGTAGCAAAGTATATTTAATACTTTAAGACACTTAGGTGTGTCAAAATTTTAGATGCCATTACTAAGTCCTTACACTAAAGCATCTATCGCGCCCATAAATTGAATTTTTACGATCGAACATTTTTATTTTCCATTTCTAGCTGAAATGGGATTCACTTTAAATGGTAAAACGTGAGCGTGAAGTATTGGTGGAAAGACCAGAGAACATCCTATCTGCTGCGTATATGATAAATGACCACATTATAACCCTGAATCGATGTTTAAACATGGAAGCCTAATAAACGATGATATATCACCGACATTGTGTGTGCTCCAGGAATCATATATAACGGAATGCGCTAGTGTATGTCTCTTATCGTTATGTTCGAGTATAAAGATACTAGATTATTAATTTACATTAACACACAAAGCTGACGTCTCAATATGGAGCTGTCCCCATTTTACTATACATGTAGTTGTTTTAAACATATCCCAGATAAGATGCTAAAAGTGTAATTAATGTTATGACTTCGTTATTTAAATAAATTTGTACCTATGTGTGTACATACCTACATGCTGTAATGTCATGTTATAAGAAATTCCAACTAATTACTACATTTCTAGATTAATCGTTTAAATATTTTTGTTTCTTATTGAACAGATCGCAACGTACCGATGAAAACATTCGATTTTAGATTTCGCTTCTATTCAGACGTTCGTATCGTAAGCTTCACAATATATAGCTGCGACTCACGTAAAAAGACTTTTTTCACTTTATACGTTTCTCCAATTCCTGCCAGAAGCAATGAGAACATACAGAACCGTAGTGTTACAAAACGCAAATCGATAAAAGACAAAAGTAACGCTATTTTGTACTGCTCACAAAATCTGTCGTTCGTTTTTCCACCGCATTTTCCGGTTCGTCGACAGGAAATCGTACCGAAGAAGCGAATGCGTGACAATTTTCCTTTTGAAAATCCCTTAATCAAATATAGAATCATATGTTATCAGCGTAGCGTGTCGTTCTGTTTTGTTAGAACTTAGTCGTTTAGACAGGACACAATTGGATGGAATCTAATTTAGAGAAGAAGCCAAAGACAATTTCTGGAATTTGTATTATAACGTGGGATATTCTGATAAAAACGATATTCTTCCAGACCTTGTTGTGTGTGTGTCGTGAGTAGTTTCTATTGACGTAAGATACAGGCTCTCTCATTTAGTGTGTTCGCAATTGGAATGTCGTAGTCCCTAAAAGCAAGAGAGTCAAAATTTAATATAAATATATAAATAACTTTATTCATCGTTAAGATGGTTTGATTACAAAGATTACATACATTCTACATTAAATATTATATAAACTTTTAACATAAACACTACAAAACTTCTTAAACTTACCAATATTATTACCCGCCTGTTTAGCTCTATCTGGTAATTCGTTGTACAATTTCAATCCCTTATAAAACAAGCTATTCTGAGAGGAAGACTTTCTATTTAACGGTAACCTAAAATTATTTATAATTCCAGTATTATAAATATGAATATCTCTATTATATACAATAAACCTATTCATATATTCAGGAAGATTATTATTGACTATATTATGAATTAAAAGTAAACTGTTCAGATAAATTCTTTGTCTAATACTAAGCCACTGCAACATATCCAACATGAGTGTAACCCTTGTATATCTACTACATCCCAAAATTATTCTCATAGCCCTATTTTGTAATTTTTGTAATTTATACATATCACCTTCACCAATTAAAAGCAAAATTGAAGCACAATATTCAAAGTGTGGAGCAATGATAGTCTTATACACAAGTATTCTTGTCCATGTGTTTAACTTAGTACTAATCCTACCTAAAAAACTAATCTTCTTAGCTACTTTCTTCACTATAAAATCTACATGATTCTTGAACGATAGACTATTGTCTATTACTACCCCTAAATACTTAATTTCATTTACAAAATCTATAGGGATGTCATCAACAAAAATATTACAATTTATTACACTAGGAACCCTATTTCCTATTAACATAGCTTTAGTCTTCGAAGTATTGAGCTTAAGCTTATTTATTTTCAACCATTCAGAAATATTACCCAGTTCATAGTTCATTCTCCGAATAGCCCTCTCGATATCACTGTCATAAATACTCACGAGTGTATCATCCGCAAAGAGGATTTTAAAATGTTGATGAATTCGTTCGTTATAGAGAGAAAATCTTTTCTTGTCATTTGTGTCTCTGTGTTCCGTGATCTGTTCAACCTAATTCTTTTTGCTATTCATTCTGAGTAGGTTACATCTGCTGTGAGATAATTGCACTTTCTTACGGTGAACATGTAATAAAATTTAATGAAAGAAAGTAAAGCAAGAACTAAAAAAGAACTAAAGAAGAAATAAATAAATGGCTCAATTAGTAAAGCAAACAAAACATAAATATCTAAAAAATACTAAAAAGTTAAAAGCCACTAACTCACCAAATATTTTCTGGAATGTAATCTAAAATTGGAAACAGACTCCAATCAATAGTAATATGAAAAATAATCCATTAGAGAGGCACAATTATGCCAAAGATTTTGGGTGACTATAGACCACAAATCAGTTATATGTACGTCTTTTTCATTTTCCATTACCAATGAACCAACCATTTAATTTTTGGTCGTTCCATTGTGGGTGCTACGCCGACTATCTTACAAGAATTTTGTTGTTATGCGCAAAATAATACGAGAAAATATTTAATTACTTCGTAATTGGTATATGTTTTTTTCTAACCTTTCATGTACCTACTTATCTTATTTTCGATTAATTAATTCGATTAAATTAATTATTTAATAATAAGATTAATGGTTACTTCATATATTTTATTCTTGAGCAAAAATATATAAGCCTGTTGTTAGTACCTAGCAACTTCGTAGTTATTTCTTGACCTTTTATATACACTGAGAAAACTGTGACAGCAAAACATTTTATTTAGAATTAAAAATTACGAACACTGTGTTTAATGGCCAACAACAATTTTGTTGCTAAAATCTTAAAACAAAATGTTTTAAGATTAAAACAAAAGGTTTGCTACATTTGATGAAATTTTTAAATAAAAATTATTTACAACATCTAGCAAAACTAGTTCATTGGTTTTTAAAAGTATTTATATTGGTTTTTAAATAAAGGTAGTTTCAATTTATGCACGTTGAAACACTAATGAAATGAGAGAGAGAAGGTTTAAGGCGCTCGTACGTAAAAAGAATGAGATGCAGTATGACGCGGTCTTTGTATTTGTGAAAAGGTTTTGTAAATCTGTTAGTAGAAATTATTGCTAATTGTAGTACAAGCAATTTACTTAAAGTTACTATAAAATATAGTAAATTGAAGTATAATAGGTACTTAATTTCCAGGAATAAATTTATTGTTAAATTTAGTATGCTATGTTGCTGTCCTATATATAGCAATAAATTATACTAAAATGCAGTATATTTATACTTATAAATACTATAAATTTTTCTCCGTGTAGTGTTAGTTCTCAAATGAAACTAAACCGAAGCGGCTCTAAGAGCTACACCTAAGATTCACTAGGCAATTAGCACATTGCCCGAGCATTTTTTGACCAATTGCGAAATAGCATTTAGTTTCGGGGGTTGCCTAGTATGCCACTAGGCAATCTTAGCTTGTAGCCATGAGACTCAGGCAAAGTCCGAATAGTGTAAATTAACTTTGGACTTTGCCTAAGTGGGTCAGGCAAATTTCGGTGCTTTGCTTGTCAATGATGCGCACAACCTACTCAACTCCATTTTTTGATGCAGAAAATATTCCTACCCTTGATGTTGATACGGCAAAATTGAAACCTGTGTGTTGCATATGCGAAAAAGAAATTTCAGGAGCCCACAAGTGTTATACTTATTCATGTCATCTGTGCCCAGAGTACAAGTAAAACCAACGGATAGTTACGGAGCATCAGGGTTATGTCTTCGGTGTGCAAAAAGAAACACGATGACTTTAAATCAAGAGAAAGCTGTCGAAAATGAAGTTTACATCTAATAAAAAAATTTCCTCGATTGAGGTTGGAACAGTTACTATGACTTGACAGGAGTAAAGGAGATCCGCGAAACTTAATTGGCGTAGTTTTGGATACTACAAAAGATGGACTTTATAAAATTGGAACCAAGAAAGGAATTATTGGCTCGCTATATTGGAGACGTCAAATTCAAGCATGTAAAGACACACTCTTGAAAATTGAAGACGTCCCAGGGATTGAATTTTCTCAGCGTCAGATTACTAGCCGAAACTCTGTCTTCGGGTGCCAAGAGTTTTTGAAACTGCATTAAGAAATGCCAAACAAATTTATGTAAATGTAAGAGGGACAAAGTGCTTTGCAACTCGAAATGTCACCATTCAGACTCGTGTTCAAACAAGTAATGGTTTACACAGTTTCCCATGTAATATGATGTATTGTTATTTTTTGTATGTTCGTATTTTTTTTTTCATTCGCAAAAATAGAGTTGTATCGGGAAAATTCCGATTCCGTTATTTTTATTGTTACTTAAACCAGCCATAGGATACGTACACATAGACAGCTTGTTGATAAGGATGATAGCAGTAAACAATGTTTCGAATGTGCGCACCCTAAATTCTCTGCGCATCCTTACTTTGCCTAACCCTCTTAGACAAGAAGTGAATTTACACTTTTCGGACTTTGCCCGAGCCTCATTTGGTTGACCCAGTCTACATACTAGGCAAACTCAGAAATGAAAAATTATTTAAGACTTGATCAAATATGCTCTGGCAATGTGCGAATTACCTAGGCAATCTTAGGTGTGCCGACATAAGGGAGATTGTCGGTAAGATAGAACTTCTGCGGTTGGGGTCTTTTTTATGGATGAGAAATAAATCTTAAATAGGACTATCACTCAGTTCTTGAGAGTGACTATTGTCAAATTTTTATTGAAAATTCTCTCCCCGCTCTCAGCTTCTGCTTGCTCCATAATTGTAATCGTTTTGCAGAATCCTTCAGAGTGGTGTCCTTTCGTGTATCCCTTTCTTTTCCATGTTCCATTTTATTATTGTTTGTATAACTCGATATGCTTGATTTTCTCTCTTTTTAAGGTTTCTTAGTATGGTATTGGTGTTAAAAGTCTTCCCGTTGTTTCTATTTTAGGTATGGTATACGATATGTTGATAAATTGCTGCAATGCACTGGTATCTGCTCATTTTCTATCATATAATTATTTAAGAAACCATCTACGGCTGAACACTTCCTAAGTAGGAGACGGAGCTTAAACTTTGCTTCAATTCTAGTATGTAAAGCGTAACTCTTCTGCTCCACAGTGCATATTTACCTGTACTTTACTTTCATTGCTACCTGACAGCCTTTGTTATGCCGCCGCTCTTCTACGTCTTCTTCCTTAAATATTATGTATAAATTTCGGTAATAACACCAACTACTCCCAATGACATAGATCTGTATGTGATTCCGACAGAATTAATGTCGTCGTCTATAGCGCAGTGTTTATCAAAACTGCTCACCGTTTGACCAAGTACGTCTTCGGTCGGCATCGGTTTCTGTAGGTAGGAGATTTATTGGGGTATTAGTATTTAAACTACTATAATATTAGTAGGTATGTTTTTTCGGATCTTGTCGCGTAGGTAACTATTCACTGTCTTGACGTTTCGCTGACTGTGCTATCAGCTTCTTCAGAAGTTTTCTAAAGAGATCTTGTCGTCTTTTGCTTCTAGTTATATATCCCATTCCCTTTCCGCC
>SMLS01065664.1:0-18441 GCA_004785975.1 Popillia japonica | reverse complement strand
CTTCTGCTCTTAAAATGCTTTAAAATCTATTTATCTTCATGCAATAAGTCTGTAGATGCAGTCTTTTCCTTCTTCATACCCTATTACCAATTGTCTTATTCTTATTCCAGTGCTTTGTTTCAGATGGGCATAAAGAGGATATCAAATCCAGGTACCGACACAGTTTTTTAATTTTTTTCCTGTCATTTTATTTTTTTCCATATGATTGCCACATGTACCTTCGTTTTTTCTGTCTTTAGCATTTTAGCCCACTTGCTTCCTTTTGAAATCTTGAAACCCTGATATGGATGCTGAATATGGTGAATTAATCCGTTCTTAATGCTCTCATTTTATAACATTTCTTTTGTTCTCTGTTATGAGCTGATTTGTCAACAGGGATCTGAGTGGGTGGATTGGACTTTCCAGTGCGTATTCGAATATTGGTTTGGGGTTTTTATGCTGCTGTTTTTATTCTTCTGTTTTTTCTTTTGTGTCATCTTCCCACATTACTACATGCAGATTGTGTACAGCATTTAGAATGTCTGAAAGAATTAGCGATTATACAAATTGTTACCCTATTCGAATGGTTTAACAATCAAGACCTGCAGATACGTAACAATCTGTAATGATAAATGAGTTGATATTGTGAAAACAAATTCTCTCGGACTACGGTGTATTGTCATTTTTTTGGGAAGCACCTACTATAGAGGTATGTTCTTTATGTTAACGCCTTCTGTTATGTCAAACTAATTTACGAAAGTACACTTGCTCCAGAAATAAATTGCATTGGCTGTTTTTGTATCTTCTAATGTAGTTGTTTCGAGGATATGAACAATTCATTCAACGTCAATAACGGGACAGGTTTTATTCCAACTGCATTGTTCAAACGGAAAACCATCGTAGTAGCAGCATCATGGTGTGGGGTTTCATGTGAGAGAGAGGCGTTGGCAAAGCCTTATTCTGCCAGAGATACATGACAGCTTCCCGTTATATCGCATCCCAATTTATTGGACTCAAACCATTCTGTAGTCTTGTTAAAAGTTATGTTGGAGCTCATCTTCGAAAGTAGCAGACCGAAGAACCAATAATTAAGGCAATTAAAAATGTTTTATAAGTTGTAAGCAAAAATCCCTACTGCTCTTCAACAAGAGAAATCTCAGCAGCATTACGGCTGTATTTACCAGGCATGGCTGTCTGAAGTATATCTCAAGAAAATTAGCAACACAAATAATGAGATGCCGATTCTGCATGAAACACTAGAAAAATGTAAAAAACCTCATGCGGGACTATGTGATGGTGATCTGGTATAGGTATTAGCAACCTAGAGTATTTTGAATCGATAGATAGTAGACTCATAGCCACCTAGAAGATTAGAGATCAATTGAATCTAAAGGATTAAGCGTATCTACTCAAAAGTGATATTATAGGTTGCGGTACAGAACTAGTGAATCCCTGATCTCAGTCCCTAACCTAATCCAAGTGATACACTCTCAGAGCCGCAGAAGCCGTCCTTAGTCAAGTTGTTAGAGAAGGATGCGGATAATAATTATTTTTAACTAGATAATCCTTATATATAATTTTTCATCGTATGCCAGCTTCAATGATATAATCTTCAGAGAATGTGGTTCTAGACTGGCTCGGACATTTCCCAGATCTGTGCGCCGCGCCGTTTAGTATTTGTTGACCAATTTGTAGACTATTTTAAGAATTCCTATGCAAAGTATTAAGAGAGAGAATTTATATTAGAAATTTGTTATAAATATACCTAAACGCATAAGCTGGTCGCAGATGAACTATGACACAGAATATATCTAGTTATATATTATAATCTAGTTCTTTTTAATTTATACTGAACTTAAACGGTAGCAAGGTACAAATTTAAATTTTATACATTTTTATGTATATGAAGAATGGAAAGGATTCCGTCATTGTTAGTTTATGCTGTATTAATAACACTGGTTTGATGACGGTTCATTTTATTTGTAGATTCTCCATTTTCCACGTCTCTCTTTAATATTATATAGGAGGTGCAAAGTTAAATACAACAATGTTCACGTAACACCAATCCTAACCTGTTAGTTTAAACGCTCGTATTTACATCTAAATGTTTACAACCTGTCTGTATGCTATAGTACATGATATCTGCACCAGATAATCTTATTTGAGATTTATTAACAGTGAGCATATACTCTTTACACCCCTTTTTCAGACAGTTAAGGAATTCAAAGAGATTTTTATGGCATGTCTGACACGGGCTTACGGTAGTTTTTACTAGGTTTACTTATAAATGCATACATCAACATGTATACGTGCTACATCATATATGTAATAATAACAAGCAAATGTGCACGGTACATTACTTCTTAAACTGACGAGATATTTAATTTACGTTTGAACAGAGATATGACTTTCTAATTTCATTTCTTGTACTAACAAACTCACTTTGCGGCGTAATGTGGCATTAACAACGGCACACAACGTTAACTACCAAAGTATATGTAAACGACATGTATATCTGCATGTGTGCAGACGTTACAGCTATATAACGCAAGCTGCATAGATAAGTTAAATATCGATCAGCTTAGTTAGTTGATTAGGTTAACGTCGTAGAAACAACCGTCACATACCGTAGCCACTATATGGTTTTCATTCATTCAAATCCTATTGGCTTCGTGCCACAATATACATACCTGTTTTACGATTGAAACGGCTTCACTTTAATTAGTTGGATTACTGAGGTGACTGGATACGCTTTACTGTCGTTGGATCTGATAACTTATCTAACAAAGTAAAAATAATTGTGCGCACTTTGAATAGAACGAAATGTCCTGGCATGTCGTTATAGACGGAAGATTTGATGGTCCCTGCGTAGTATAGAATTCGTGCTTTAATTGCGTGACAATTTATTACATACGAGATGGGAGATTTAAAGTACTGTGGTATGTGATAAAATTTGGCGAAAGATAATTTGTTAAGAAATTATAATTATTACTATGAGTTGAAAATGAAGTTGCAATATTTGTGTTTGTTGGTTTAAGTCATAATTTTTCGTAACTTATCTGGGGAACATAAAATCATGTGGACTTGCCGAATTGGAATGATGTAATGCTACTTGACTGGAATCTCCTACAGCAGCTTTATTCCAGTATCTCACTTCCGTCAGAAACAGGAGTCAAACGTTGAATGGAGAAATAGTTGGAGTTTATCATTTGGACATGTAATCTTCAAAAGTTCTAGAGAATTTCCCAGCAATCTTTCAACAGCTGTACAGGTAATTCCGTAAATTTTTGCATAACTTAGCTGGGTAAGGAGAAATATTTAAGGACCGTTACTTACGTTTTAAGTGGCTTATTCACGTACCAACTAGCAATAATGAGTTGTTCGAAAAAAGACTATCAATTCCCTTAATACGGAACATAATGAATCATGAGATTGTTAAGAGTAAAACTGTTTAAATCCGCATAATTAATGAGACCCACAGTAAAAGTAAGAAAACTATTAAACGTGCGTATTTTTATATATTCAATTAAAGCATTTTTATAGGAGATAATTATTGCTTGCATGACATAAGCATTAATATAAAGGATCAGTTCACACGTAGACATGCTACAAATGAAGAGCTTAACTCATGTATTATGCAAAGAATAATCATAATTAGAATAGATCAGTCAAAACGGGTGTTAGGTACTGAAATGTCAGTAAATCCCTTGGGTCTTCCTCGCGCAAGATGATGACTGATCGTACACGTGGGATGTACTCCACCCACGCAATTCGTCACAATACCTCCTTTACGAATAAAAATGAAAATTATATCTGAAAAATAAGCATATATAGCATATTTTCTATGTCATATTTCAACACAACAAAATAAAGATATATTTTTTAAATTGCCATTATATTTTATTGAATTTTTCAGAATATATACGTATATAAGTATATACATACAGGGTGTTCTTACATACATCGCAAAAATTTTAACCGTCGAATCTTGATAATATGTAGAATATTTTTTGAAAAAGATTTTTTTACAAAAGTTGTATAAGCGAGAAAAAAAAATAGTAAAGTTTTGGGCAAATGTTTTTCGTTCGGTCTGTAAGAAACAAAAAATGCACCACATGAGCTCTTCAAAACTTATCAACCTATGTTTGTCAACAAATGGGCAAGGTCGCCGTATGTTGGATAAAGGGTCTGTGTAGGTAACTGGCAACATCCGATACTGTTTACATTTAAGAATGCTGAGAACGCATGTCTCAATTACATCGGCTATGTGTCGTAGTATTATTTTGTGAGCGCATGGTTAAAGTCCGTATTTTCGTTCGTAACTTTTAACAGTGTTGGCTTTACTTGAAGGAAGTTATTGTTTTTTATGATCATAGCTTTTCCTAATCATGAACTGGTAGACATGTTGTTAATTTACGGAAAGTGTGAAGAGAATACTGCACGCGCCCGTAGAAGATACATGCAGTTATTTTCCAATAGATGTTTGCCCGGGCCCGCGACTTTTGTACGAGTTGTTCAACGATTGCGAGATACAGGCCGAATCCAACCTCGAGGACCGGAAGGTCCGGGTAGAAGTGCGTGAATAATGAATGCCGAGGAAGAAATTGTCGAAGCAATTGACAATAACCCTACACTTAGCACAAGGGAACTTGCTAGACTTGTCCATGTCTCCAATTCCGTTGTCTGGAGAACGTTACGCGAAAATCAGTTGTATCCTTATCATTACCAACGCGTGTATAGTTTATTACCGGCAGACTACGCCGCCAGAGTCGCGTTTTGCGAGTGGTTAGGCGAAAGACATGAACAAAATGCAAACTTTGTGAGTAATATTTTATTTTCCGATGAAGCGAGTTTTACGCGCAATGGTACATTTAATTATTATCATAATGCACACGAATGGCAGTTTGAAAACCCACATTTACTGCGACATCATCGACACCATCAACGGCGGTTCTCGCTTAATGTTTGGGTGTGTGTCGAACCTTTTTTCTTACCACACCGCGTCAATGGACAGGCGTATTTAAATTTTTTAATGATACTCTGCCAGAGTTGCGCGTTCCTCCTCTTAATGTTAGAACTAGAATGTGGTATCAACATGATCGTTCACCGGTACATTTTGTCCGAGTTGTACGTGAACATTTAAATAATGTCTTCGCAGATCGCTGGATAGGGCGTGAAGGGCCTGTACCGTGGCCGGCCCGTTCCCCTGACTTAAATCCAGTTGATTTCTTTCTGTGGGGTTGTTTGAAACAGCGTTTCTATCGTTCCGAGGTTCATGATATCGAACAATTAAAAGAACGAATCATTGTGGGAACAAATAACATACGGGAACAAAATGTTATTCCATTTGTACGTGATTCACTTATACGACGCGCACGGTTACGGCGATGGAAATCTCACTAACTTATGTAAGTATACAGCTTTTTTCAAGTATGCGAGAACACCCTGTATGTATATATGTATGTGCTACACACAGGCCTTTAAGCCCATAGCTTGGAGATGGTTCTCCACTCCTTCCGATTACTTGCTCTGGTTCTCCAATTAAAGATCGCTTCACTGTGTAGATCTTTTAGCGCTTCCTCTTACCACCTCTTCCTTGGCCTACCCTTCCTTCTTGTGTTTCTTGTATCTATGTCCATCATCTTCTTTGCACACCTGGTGTCTGTTATTCTTTCAAGGTCTCCTAACCATCTCAGTCTTGCAGCTTTCACCACCTTGCTGATCAAAGGTTCTCCATAAAAATTGCGATTTCCTGGTTCGTTCTTGTATACCAAACGTCGTTCACCCCGAAGATTCTTCGTAAGATTTTTCTTTTCCATCTATCGATTTTATTTTCTTCTACTTTACTCAGTGTCCAAGTTTCACTGCCATATATCACCGTTGGTCTAATCACTGTCTTACATAAATGAATTTTAGCAGCTCTGGAAACATTTTTAGCTCTTAATATGTTTACAGTGCTCCTGCACACTTATTTCTCTTCATTAGACTTGCCTCTATCTCCTAATTTTCATCAGCAATGTCTGTAATCATAGTTCCCACATAGTTTTCTATTTCGATAATTTTGCTTTCATCTAATTCGATGAGTAGATTTTCGTTTCGCTCAATTCTTTCTTCTTGCGGCTTTACTTCCATGTACTTGAATTTTTCTGGATTGATTTGTAAGTTAACTTTTTCCGCCGCCGCTAGGAAATTCCTGCACACTTCTTTTAGTTTTTCTTCAGATCTGGTTATTATTACGACATCGTCTGCGCATGCCAATACCATCTGACTTTTTGTTTTTAATGAACCTGTCTTGCTGATACAGCTCTGTCTGATCACCCACTCTAATACTAAATTAAATATTGTCGTTGATAACGGATCTCCCTGTTTTAATCATATGTTTGTTTCGAAACTTTCTGACAATTTGTTTCTATACTTATTCCCTAGATTTGTTCTCGTCTTATCGAATCATACGCTTGCCTGAAATCTATAAAAGCTGTAAAAACTGGAAAGTCGCATTCATACCACATTCGACGTGTTTGTTTCATTGTAAAAATATTTTTTATTACTGACCTACCCAATCTAAAACCACATTGGTATTTCCCACAGAATACCAAAATATAATACCCCAAAATACTGTCTGCTTGAATCATCAGACAGCAATTAAAGACACTTACAGTTGCGAAAATTTTACTGTTAACTCAAACCCTCTCTTTTTGAAGACTTATTCGGGGACTTAGTATTACTCCTCCAATCAGGAAATAAGTAAAAAAAATAGATTTCAAAGAATAGTGTGTAGCTAATGTATCTGGATTAATTAAACTTTTATTGGTAAAAACCTGATTGACTCTCAATGTATATAGCATTCAAATTAAATGTTGATGAACACAGTTACATTTCAGTTGTCAATACAAAAATCACATCGAAGAAACAACAATAATTTAATCAGTAGCAGTGGAGATAAAGTACATACATATGTATGTGGTTTAGCAATTGTTAAAGTGGTTTTAGGAACCATATCTTGACAACACTAAGTGCGGACTTTCATCTTTATTTTCATAATTCGAAAACGTGTAAAGTATTATTCACAATATTAGTGCAATAGAAAAACGTTAACGCCGAAATATAAGACTTTTTTTTATAGTTAATGGTACATACTTATTTCGTAAAAAAAATTAGTAAGTAGGTATAAGCACTTCCCAAACTACATTACGGTTCTTATAATGTACTTATTGTGTCCTAATATTTTAAATGTTCATAAAAGAGTCATTTCGTTCGTTCAGTTTACGACAAAAAACCTTTAAACATCCATTATCGATACTATTAATGAAAAACCACTAACCGCATCGATGGCACCTATTTCGACAAAAACTATATGACATCGTAAACACACCGAATTTTTTGTGTAGTAAAGTCAATTTTATTCCTTTCCTTATATATACAGGATGTCTCAGCGAGATCATTCATTAGAAGTTTATGGGGTTCTGGCGAAGATATAAATTTGAAAATTCAGAAGTATATATAATCGATTGTTTTTTTTTATTTTAAATTGAATATATTTTTACACATTTGGATTTACCTATTGTTCAGCTTCATGAATACCTTTGCTTTCGCAATTTGATTTGGGCGTTTTGTAGTTATTCGATTTTTTTCTAGAAAAAATTGCTATAAGTAGCAAACATTTATTCAGAAAATCAGAGAACAAACGACTTTTCGAATATTAATTTAGGAATCATAATATTGTTACGAATGGCGCCATCTAGTGACAACGCAGTTTAAAATGGATTATGCAGTGCACTGTAATTATGATATATGGATGGTTCGCGTGTTTTCCGGAGATATTCTAGAGAGGGCGTTCTAGAACAGTCTAGTTTAGTGTAGAGTATTCTAGAAGTTATATTTTATGTATATAAGGGTGACAATCTCGTATGCGGGACAGTCTTGAATTAGCGCGTAATTAGAACGGACGCTGTGAATATAAATACGAAACGTGCAAATAAATTTGTGTTAGTTGAAATAAATAGTTTAGTTAGTGTTCTACGTTACCAAGTAATTCTTAAGTGTTAAATTAGTTTAAATAAATACTTCTGTGAAAATATTATCGCCTGAAGATTATTTAAAACCCTAAAACGTAACAATATGCTTAAACAACATGCTGGAGTAGGTTTTGACGGCGAGAACGGCTGTCTACATTTTATGGTTACTTTAGTATGGCACACTAACTTTCCGAAAACTTCAAGAACCATAACTTTTCAAACTGCTCACCCATATTGTATTACTACTCTTCTGCGGCGTCCAACTTTACATCTTTTACATCCTACATGACCTATACTTCCTACTCCTATAGTTTAGGAGATAATTACTTTTTTTTAATCCACACATAACTCACCGACACTTCTCTGTGTGTCATGCAAAACAAGCGTTTTGTCAAAGTCTAACGTCAAAGTCACACTTCGCCTTTTGAAGCTTTAGTTAATAGTAATCCGTTAAGCGGCTTTACATTATTGATATAGAGTTAAAATGAGCAACAATAACGAAAACAATGTTTATACAAATCAAGATCTTCTTTATTTATTTTTTATACACGGACAAAATTCTTAGTAGAACTTGCAGAATGTTTCAACGAAAACTATCCGCACCTCCAATGATAAAAAGTAAATTTAGAAGAAATCTAAATTTATTAAAAAAATTGTATGTAAAAATGTAGAAAATTATAATAATAGTTCGAAATGGTGGCCGTTTGCATTCAGACGAAACACCCTTAAATGTTGCTCTTCGTAGTTCTTGAGGAGAAAGTCTGCCGAATGTTGCCGGCACCGTGCTTCTATTTCCTTCCTTTTGGTAACCGGTGTCTGATTGACATCCTCAAAGAAACAACTCCACAAGCATCAAACGACAAAGTATGACTTTATCGTTCGGTTTTGGCAATAAATCTTTGAGAACGCTTGTTTTGCATGACACACTAGAGAAGTATCGGTGAGTTAAGTGTGGATTTTTCAAAAACAAATTTATTATCTCTTAAACATCAATTTCAGGTGTAGGTCATGTGAGGTGTAACAGATGTAAAATTGGACGCTGCCGACGACTAAGTAATAAAATATGGGTGGGGCCATTAGTAAGTACTTAGTAAGTTAGTGTGCCATAGTAACCTAACCACACAATGTAAACAACCGTTATCGACTTCAAAACTTACTCGAACATGTTCTTTAAGCATAAATTGACATTCGAAAATCGAGTGTTCTCTCATTTTTTGAATAAATATCTGCTATAGCAATTTTTTTTAGAGAAAATCGAATAACTACAAAACGCTCAAATCAGATTGCAAAAAGTAAAGGTATTCATGAAGCTTAAGATTAGGTATATCTAAATATGTAAAAATATACAAGGTGTTCAATTAAACATAACAAAGTGGCTGTCAATATCTGGTACAACCGAAAGCGCTATATATCTAAAAATATTTTAATTGAAACGCCTTGTCACTTAAATGCCTATAAAGCTGTAGATATAACTTTTCCTTTATGGATGCCTAAAAAATTTACAAAAAAAATGTAGGTCGTTAAAAATTTTCTTGCACGAGAGTGTTAAGTCGACATTTTTGAAGCTGAATTTCATAGAAACATTAACAAGAAATTTAATGGAAATGGTAGAAAATGATCCGGGAATGCATGCATACTCTTTCTAGAGTTGTTGGTGCCTCCAAAACTACCGTTTATAAAATCTTGAAGGAAGATCTTCCATAAAGTAGGAGTGCAGCATTTATTGGAGGAAGATTACTAGAAGCGCGTTACCTTCTGCAACTGGTTATTAGAACAACACAGTGAAAATGCAAGCTTTGTAAATAACATTATGTACACAGACGAAGCGACCTTCACAAGAAAAGCCATCTTCAACTTTCACAATCTACAGACATATTTGGGCACATCAAAATTCTTATGCCCTGCACCACAGAAATGAGTTTCGTATTCAGTGAATGTTTGGCCAGGGATGGTACTCCTTGGTCCTTTCGTATTACCTAATCAATTTAATGCGAAGAACTAGTTAAATTTCCTAAACAACGACCCACCACCTTTATTAGAAGATATTCCTTTGCTAGTTTGTCAGGATATGTGAATGCAACAAGGTGGGGCTTTAAGTCATTATGCTACTGCAGTTGGAGAATGGTTTAATGAAAGTCGTGTAAGGAAAGTAAGCATTATAGAAAATTGCATTGAGCATTGTATATCAACTGAGCCACAAAAACGGTTTTCAGAGTAAACCATGAATAAAATCAGTTGTGCTTGAGAATGAATAAGAGATTTAACCTATATGTATGTCTTATGTATCTGGCTGACGTTTGTTAATCAATAATATCTCCTTATTAATTTTACTTGTGGTTGTGGATGACATCTTGGAGGTAACTATAAATTCTCTAATTGTAAGCTCAAACGTGACTGGTATGTCTATCTCACTCGTTAATGGCCTAAGGTAGAAGAATTCTTTGTGGCTCGCTTTTTACTTCCAAACGAACGATTTCTGCCGAAAGATAATTAGTATTAATGTTAGTGTTAATGAAGTAATAAGATAATGAACTGTACTAGTTTCATTTTAGTTCATATATCTGCATCAAACTGCATCAGCTGTTATTGCGTTATTAACAACTTATCGATGTGGCTAACTTATCTCAATACCAAATGATAATTGGTTACAGGGTTGTAGTATATTCTCTAGTAAATCATCAAATGATCATGATCTTGTCTCTCAAAGTTTCTCATTATGCTCACGAATCATTAGTTCTTTAAGTAACTATATGAAATTTAAAGCAATTCAGTTATTACAATCAATACTATAGATTTTTCCTTAATCATGCTGCATGGTTCAGAAACAATGGCTTCAATCTCCCCCTAGATATGACTTTTACTTCAATAAAATTTAAACTCAACATGAAGAGAATCCTTCAACGAATTGACTGCATTTTCTAGGATGACTAGGAGTGTCATAACGCCTACTAATACTGCAAATATACGAGGACTCGTATTAAAGACTGTACTACAACTGTATTTTTTCTCATATTGTAGAATACTTAATTCATTCTAAAAAGGATGTCCTCATCTAGTCATTTTGGAGAATGAAAATTGCTTCTATTGCAGGCCACGGTAGGTTTTCTGTAAAATTGTTGAAGTATGGTCAGCAACCATAAGTAGACATTCTGCATACAAAAATACACCTATTATAAAGTATTTAATATTTTAACGTTTAGCAGCAGCTGCATTATGATCTACGATATAAAAAACAGAACTGGATGCAAGTGTAAATTATAACTTTGTCCATCGAATATAAAATATTACTATTTGTTTTGTACGGCGAGTATTGGCACCGGATATACAAGTAGCTTGACATAATTATCATACTAAATTCTCAAATTTTAGGTTTGCGTAACTTGCAGCTTCAATGAATGTGTGGCTGAATTCAACGAACACGATATATGCTAACGTATGTGCTAATTACGCTAATTACATGTTAATCAAATAAAAGTGAATTCAACATTCTCAGACATGGCCAAACTAGCTACTTTATTGACGATTATAATAGCAGAGCTCTAATACAGGACGGTTTAATAAATATAAGAATGAATTGAATATAATGACGTAACTAACTATGCACGGAACGCTCCTCAAGGACAATGGACAAAATCTCTTTACGAACGCAACAATGCAATCGTACGTTCACCATTTCTTTTCATCTTCTAAAACGACATTCCCACTGGAACGAATAAGAACAAAGCGTGCAGCGTGTACCCGGGAGCCTCTATTTTATCGTGAACTAAAGTTTCATAAGAGAGGGCGCTAATTGATTTACTCGCGATGTACTATTATTTATACTTACTGGTTTAATTATTGTGTATAGACCGTCGTCATGGTATTCGTACGGTTTCTACTATGCCAGTAGTGTAAATATTTGCAGTGGAAGGTAGGCATTCTTTTTCTGCAACTAATCGATATTGGCCGCGACCGGGAGAACGCGATGAAATAAGGTAATTGATTTACAACGAAAACTTTTACGACAAATGAAGTTACAGCGGCTATATGTAAACAAATAACTTTTGTGTGTCTTTGCTATCATAGAAGTTTTGACTATTGAGGTAGGTAAATTTCTGGGTGTGTGCTGGGTATAAGCATATGTGTACATATTGAGATTTATGCAAAATTACTAAGTAAATAATTAAATGCCTTAATTAAAATTATTAAAAAATAGAAACCGATAGCTACTACCTATATGCATTTAAAAGTTTGGTTTGGAACTTAATTAATTAGGTTGGAACTTTTAGTGAAGCGATTTTTACGGTAAACCTAGAAACTAATTTGTTTCGTCAACAGGATAAAAAGAGTCCAATAATATGAATGCATGTTTATAGAAACAAACTGACAGCTTCCGACTGTTAGAATCTTGGCTTCCTGAAGCAAATAATTAGTTAGTGCACTAAGGCGAAATCCTTTTGGTCAGTTTATAACCATCAGTATAATAGCCGTCCAGTAAAATTATTTCCAAAGTTATTGGAAACTACACAGCGGTGTGCTTTTAAATAAAATTTCAATTTAATTACAATTTAATAGCGAGTAACTTCTTCATATTATGTAGTGGTGCATTTTAAATACTGCTGAGCAAATTTATAAATCTATTAACGTAACGTAAACAATATGGAAACGATGTGCTTAAAAGCAATTTTGTATTTTACATGTCAGAAAGAGCCAACACAAGAAATCAGGTTCATTAGTCAAAGTCAGTCGTCGCTGTGCAGCAAATTAGACATAAGCGGAGAGCCAGCAACAGTTGTCAGTTAGACAACTGGAAACAATTCTATTAAAAATGTAAACAAACAAGACTTCAATTAATTTTAATTGTCCATTTTGTAGGTTACACCGTTGTTTCGCTACTCTCTCGTTCTTCACGAGCACTTCACGTTCACCTTTCTTGCTTGGTTTTTGCCGTCGCAATTCCTTCTTTGATTCTCGTTCCAGAGTGAATTCTAGGCATCAATTTAAGGACATTTTAATTAAGTTCCTCTGTTTTCTTGCCCTTATTTCAATCTCTACAAAGGTAAACGTTGTTCGCGGAGTAGAATAGAAGATCCAAGGAAGTCGTGGACAATTTTTGCTTGTAAATTATTTACATACTGATTTGTTTGTCGTTTCATAATGATTCTAATTAGTCAGCTAGATACTTTATAAGTTTAATTAAGAGTATCTGGCAACTTTGGTGATTCTTTTTTGTAGCGATAGCTGATTTAGATAAGTAATTTAATTGGGGCGTAGATATATTTATAACATTTACATGACATAAATCTGAGAGGTAATATTCTATAAGGTGCTGAATATGCATACCTTTCAATAAAAAATAAGATTATTTTACGTTCCTGTTTGTTATTGATGAGACTTTAGTGTTCAACTGTCCTGGCCGAGGAAAAAATCGGCATTAACATTAATTACTTTATACTAAGTTGAAATTTTTGAATTCGCTGTCTTTTAGTACTTGTAAAGGGCTATAGTGTTAGAGCTCGTGCTTTGGTCTTGCTTCTTGATCATGATATGAAAATGGATGCACTACTACGGTTATATGAGCAGATTAAAGAGCATCATGAAGGGCAGCAGAGCTTATGCTAGCCTGAAAAAAGTGTTTACATCCAAAGCGATCTCACGGGCATCCAAACTAAGATTATACAGAACAGTAATTAGACCCATAATACCTACTATATGGTTCAGAGACATGGATAATGAACAAAAATGAGCAGAGTGAACTGAGAGTGTGAGAACGTCGGATTCTGAAAAAATCATTGGGAGGAATAAAAATAGCAGAATATTTATAGAGGAGAACAAATGAAGAAGTAAGTGAGCTCTATGGTTACCCAGACATAATCCAAGAGGTCAGCGCGAGGAGAACGAGGTGGTTAGGCCGCATTGAGAGAATGCCAGATGACCGATGGGCGAAGAGAGCGGTACTAAGAAGAAAAATCGGGAAGAGAAGAAGAGGACGACCAAGGAAAAGATGGTTAGAAGTGGTAAAGGAAGAATTCAGAGAGATAGGTGTAATGAACTGGCAGGAAAGAGCCAGGGACAGAGAAACATGGAGAGAAATGGTGGAAAAAATATTAGCCAAGGGCCTCCAAGGCCTGTAGTGCTGTGATATATATAAAGAGCAAACATCTAGATCTGCAACTATACCTACAAACACTGATTTCACACACCTTTGAGTCTAAACTAATTTAGGATGTTACGAGACTGGTGACAAATGGCAGGGTATCTCTGATATAAATTCCAGTGAATTCCAATTCTAAAGAAGTTGGGAAGGCATGTTAACTAGCAACACAGGAGGTGAATGCATGGAGTTAAATCGGAACACTTTTTGTTGTCCTCAATATCAGATTTAGCAGAAGAAGGATACGAATGAGAGATAAACAAAGGTGCTTTGCTTTGAAGAACAATACTGGGACAAACTCAGATGGACGCATTTATAAACATCCAGCCAAATAGAAATAAGAAAGTATTTGATTTTTGCTCGCTAGAGTCAGGTCATATACAAGTCTCCTAAATAAACCACTGCTGTCTAAAATATCTTAAAAAGACGCAAAACAGAGCAAAGACCGAGCAGATTAAGATATCTTTCAATTTTGCGAAGGTACTACTGAAACCGCTGAGCCTTATTACAATTTTCGAAGATGCTGATAGCACAATTAATGGAATATCCAGTGAAATTACTAGAGGATAACATTGGCAAACTTTAATGCAGTAGACAGCACTCTCGTAGGTGTCGCACAATTATTAAGACATTTAATTGTTTGAACATGCAGTGGGTGTACATTGACCTAGAATGGATATTTTACGAATATACTTAGGCTTTAAAATATAGCAATACATTATGGAATTGATATTCAAGAGTCGATAAGAACGAAGATTTATTAAATTAAATTCTTTAACAGAAAAATTGTGTAAAATAAGAATTGACATAGACCTTTCTCATTAACGGCGACGATTTGCATCATATTTTTCTATTCCTTTATTTGTTTTCCTCCATATTCTTTGTCAACAGTATAGTACGAATCACCGGATTAATGGAATGCCGCTACTACTGCCGATACTACTTTAATATCAACAAACGAAGTTTAGCCATCATTTTCATTATTTAAGTGTGGGGGAGAGGCACTAATCAATATATCTATATGGATTTATTTAAGAAAAAAAACACCATTACCATCACTCTTAGTGGTTGCCAATACATATTTTGGTGTTCCAACGAGAGTACTTTGTGTCCACAAGGTGTGGTGCTAAATGATGTACCGACTCCGTCTAGAAACAGTTTATGTCTATTTTATACAAGATATGACAAAAAGAAGAAATAAACAAATCGTTATAGCTAATTACTATAGTCAGTCGTATTTAAATAACATTTCACTTTGATCCTATAAACATAGGTTGTCACTGAGGGCATATGCATGTTTGGTTGTTATAAATTTATAAAAAAAATATTCCAAGTATGCTACCAGCATCACGTAGATACTTCTTTTTTACTTTTCCGATTTTGTGAACACATTCCAATGATATAGCAAAGCTAATATACATACATACATATTTACAATTCTCTTTTTGCTTCAACTTTATGAAGGAAGTTGTGTATTATAACCACATCGTTAAAGCAGTCAAATTTGTACAGAAATGTCGGAAGATATTTTTAAGTATATGTATATAAATAATATACACATTTCTCAAGTAGGTTAATGAATATACAGTAGATTCCTTGTGTATGCTTGTGCGTCCTCCTGTAATTAATTTAAGCGTTCTTGGCGGCTACTGTAAGCTGCTCTGCTCCTATTATACTGTAGGGGTATTTGCTAAACAACTAAGTAATATGTGGTTGCTAAAGAATGTGTAATTACTTATAATAGAAAGTTAGACGATGCAACTAAACTATTATGTATTTAACATTGATACCATTTTCGTTTATCATTTATGCAAATTTTGCACGAAAAATATAAAAACACATGTAAAATACCACGCCTAAAAAATCGGCTTCCGCGGCGCAGGCTGTTGCTTTTCATCAATTAAAAATCCCATTCCACAATAGGATGTTTTTCATATAAATTTTGAAGTAGATAAAAAAAGATGTTGCGTGGCATCTTTGTCTAAATACGAACGTAGTAACAAACCACATGCTGTTTTCCCACAAAAAAGCTCCCTAATCGATTACTAGCATTTCTGACATTAAAAATAAAAACCATGTCGACCTAAAAGCTACAACATGACCTCGCTCACTCACGCACTACTCTCCTCCCGACATTCCAGACAACTGCATAAATAATACTATTAATTATTAAAGCAAAGTAAAGAAATACAAACCGGCTGACTTCTCCCTGTTATTGTTTTCTCCTTTTGTTTATTTTATTTCCCGTTGTTCACCTGTTCTCTTTCTTGTTATTGTAATTTATGAGCTTTCGGCTATGCAGCAATATCGTCCAGTTGAGTGAAAAAGTTCAGATGATTCCCAGACTTGCTTGAAATTTTGGAGTTGATTTATGCTTTGTATTTACATTCCTACCCTTTCGAACGACTGGTCACTGGGGAGTAAGCGTACAGGCACATACGCTGACCTTTTGTTTTATTTTATGGTTTTGGAATGGGTATAATTTAAGTTACTCGTAAAATTTCAGTTGTAATTGTGTTTTAATTCTTTTGTCAATCGTCCGTTATGTCTTACTTATTTTATAAATTATAGCTTTTAGTTTCAGTATATAACTGCGCACGCCCAAAACTTTTTATCTTTGATAAACTAAATATTAAATTAAATAATAAACATTAGAAGATTGACATTTTTATTTCCTAGTACTCATGTATTGAGTCAATTGTTAATAATTAATACGAGCGATAAGCCACAATTATTGAGAATTGCAACATCTAGTTACCTGGGGTCAATAAATTGTTGTTTATTAAATAGTGCATTATTTTATCTGTGAATTGCAGTTTACTTTGTGCAAGCCAGTTGAATAGTGCCTGAGGAATAGTCCACAGAATAAGCTTCTGTTATCGAAAAAAATGGAATTATCAGAGAGAACTTTCGAGTAATGATTTACTATGATTCCAAGAAGGGCTTTAGCGCGTATGTGTGTGACGAAAGTTTAAAATCGGCGATTTCGGACCATCATTGGCTAGTGTTTATAGATGATATAAAGAATTTAAACGAAGTTGCCCGTCGTGGTGTAGCTGGCCCTCCTTTAACTGTTGTTAACCCCGAAAACATTGCTGTGGTGAAGAAGATGGTGCAAGAAGACAACCGCATTACCTATGCAATGATAAAAGGATTGGATTGTCGCAAGTGAAATCAATTACATTTGAAAAAGTTTATTATTCGGTTTGTACCCCATCATCTGAAAGATTTACAAAGAGCAAAAGGTGCAAAGAATTTGCCAACAAAATTGTAAGTGGCGATGAAATGCACATATCGTCTTTTAAACTTCCCACTCACTAAGAAAGCCTAGTCTTGATGAAAATGTACCAACTCCTACGATGGTGAAAAAACAACCAGCAATGAGAAAAGTTATGTACGCAGTACTTTTTAGAAGTACGAGTTTGGTGGCCGCAATTAAATTTTTCTTCTGGCTATTTTTTGAGCTCAAAAAACATTTGAGGGGAAACAGGAACATATGATTTTATACACACTTTGCAGAACTTAATATCCAAGTTTTGTTAGCCTATTTTGTTTGTGATTTCAGCAATTTTTGGATTCTTTATTTGTTTTGTCTACTTTTCACCACAGACCACTGCCTGGTCTGACATTTTGTATCTCAAGCTTTCAGCTTAGTCTTTTCGTTTTCTTAGTTTACACATCTTTCTGTTATGATATACTGAAGTATTTAACTTAAATAGAATTTGCAATTATTTTTAGCGTTCAATAGAGTTCAATAAATTCAAACAAGTCGTTTTTATTCTTCTTGTTACTATAAGACTTGCGTATCATAATATAATAATTGGAATAATATGCTAAAAATCTAAGAATGGATTAACCGTCACATAAATGATTATTTAGGTAATTATTCCCAACGTTCTTTTCTACATATTAGGAGTTACACATTTAGCCCTTAGAGAATTAAATTTGTTCAACCCCTGACGTAAACAATCTAGAAAGTGACATATTTCTTCTAGTGTTTTATCTACGGTGTAGACGGTTGCAGCGCCATTGTAACCGAATATTATAAAGATCGGTGTGTATCCATTTCTCTTCATTATATCATATTAAATACGAATACGTACTCACACTGTACGTTATAAACAGAGGCAATATATCTAAAAATGATTAATTAGAGTTTCATTCTGCCATGCCTTATCCTGTAGGTATTTAAGACAAGCGTATCAGAAATTTATAGAGTAATAATGCAAATTTTCAGCGCATAAAATCCGTTCAACACCATACACATTTCTGATTAATTCCTAGATTGTTTATGATACGCACATAAATACGCAG
>SMLS01065663.1:0-26014 GCA_004785975.1 Popillia japonica | reverse complement strand
TCACCTCTTGTATGTATCTCTCTGCTGGGTTAGATTGTGGATGTCTTTTACTACTGTACCATACTTTAATTCTTCTTTTCTTCCAGTATTCTCTAAATCTATCATTATTAAAGTATGTTGCATTATCACATAGTATGATCCTAGGTTTTCCTATCTCTTCCATATATTCTTCTAATCTATTTATAGTTATACCAGTATTACACTTTCTTGTTTCATACAGTTTAACATGTTTCGAGAAAACATTCACCACTACTAGAATGTGTTTATTTTCATTCTCTGTGCTGATTAAATTACTAATATAGTCTATAGCAATCACATTTCTAGGTTGTTCTGCATTTATATTTCCATGTTCACTATCATTATGATCATTTTTACTCTTGGTATATTTACAAAATTCACATTCATTAATTGTTTTCTTCACAATATCATAATCTTTTTTACAATAATAATTTTCTCTTAACATTAACCAAGTTTTCCTTGCTCCACTATGTCCATACTCTGTGTGTAAATTCTTTGCCACTTCCTCTGTTAATCCTTCATCTACTACATACAACTCCTTACCATTAATCTCCTAAATAATAAATCCATCCTTTAACCTATAACCTTTATAATTCCCTTCTTCTATCTTCTTTCTATATTGCATGAAATGTTCTTTACTTTGACTATCTCGTATTACCTTTTCTGAATATAATCCCTCCATATTTTTCATTTTATTACTGTTTTCTTCTATTTTCTCATTTATCCGCTCTTCTATTTCCTCAACCTTCTGCTTCATTCCTTCCTTCTTTTCAGTCATTCTTACTTCCATTCTTGATGTAAAATATTCAAGCATCTCCTGTAATTCCTGTTTTCTTTCTTTTTCTTGTTTCCGCATTAGATCTTCCATAAACTTCTTCATTTCTTGCATCATAGTACTCACATTTGGTATTGTCATTCCTTGAAGTTCTTGCACGTCCCCTTGATTAATTTGTTCCCTTCCTGTATTTGATCTACTTCTCCCTCTTCTGCTATTACTCATTTTGTCTACTGATTTGCCTGCCCCACGTTGGGCGCCAATTTGTAATGATAATACTTAATAACTTTTAATATTTCCCTTTTTAATTTATATTTTTATAATATAAAAATAACGAACATTGACATTTTTAAAATTACAACTCAACTGACTTTTTTCAAAACTAATTGACATTCCCAAACTACTTAGTCTAACATATTAAAAATAATCCATTACTATATGTTAAGTATAAACCTCTGCTTAGACTGAAGGTTATTTTCTGATATTAAATTTATACTCACTGTCAGAATTATGACGAGGAAAGAATTTAAATAAATATTAGAAAGTGTAAACGGAGGATAGATAAGATACATATCATTTATTTATTACAAAATATACAAACATAATACATTCTTTGTAAACTTACAGGTTCCGCAAAACTTGCGATTCATATATTTATTTACAGAAATGCAAAAGTAATAAAAATATTTATCATAAACTTATGAGTATTAGAAATAAATTCATGTATCTCTAATTTATGATAATGATATTGAACTACAATCAAAATCTTCAGTGTCACTATCCTTTCCAACTCTAATGATGAATGGTTTTATTACATCATCAATGATTGTATCAAGATCTTTCATACGAGATTTTTCTTTTATAACATGGTTTATGCATTTTTGCCAAGTAGTAGCAGTTACATTTCCCAAGGCGTCAAGTAATAATTGTCTCACTTCAGATAATTTAATTGTTTTGTTTTTGGCAGCCACTTTATCTTTTATTTGGACCCAAACAAGCTCGATGGGATTCAATTCGCGGTGGTAAAGAGGTAATCGTAACACAGTTTTATTTTGCGATTTTGCCAGTTCATCAATTATATAGAAATTATAATTATTCTTACCGTATTCTCATCGTACTCTATTTCCTTGCTTGTTAGCCAATTTTAAATATCCATCTTTCTCCATGACGATGATGGTGACTTTTTAAGATTTCGACTACGACTTGATGCATTACCTGCAACTATAACAGCAATGTCAGGTAAATAGTTTAATATTCGAGAGAACCTTTCTTCAAGAATAGTAGCATTCATTTCATCATGATAATCAGTGGTTTTTTTTCCTTCAAACAATAATGAAAATCCAACTTCCAATGTGTAACAAAATAAGACGACGTCCTTTTCGAGATGGATTTTTTAATCCCGTTGTAAGCCCTTCCTTAAAAGCTTGTCTACGACTGTGAATACGTGTGCCAGTCCACACTTTCTGTACTGTATGATCCTGATTCACACAAGTTTCATCCAAATAGAAAATTGATCTGGCCTGAGATCTATTTATATTGCAAAATATCTAAGATATTGTCGTCTCCATCTTACAATGTCATCCCTTTCAGCCAAAATGCTGTTTCTGCTCCTTTTTAAGTATCTAGAGGTCATTGCACGATTATATACATGTATTTCTATATAACAAATAATTCTTACTTAAAGTTCATTGATTCATTAGAAAATACCATGTTGGTCGACTCATGTTTGGCAGATCTTGATTATTTTTTATTTGCACCAGTACCTTATCTAATGTCGGAGGTTCATTTTGCCGAAATATATTGTGAACTATTTGCAGCTTTCAGTCTCATCAAAGGATTTGCGTAAAGAAGGCCTATCAGTAATATTTTTAGGATTCGCATATTTTCCAGAGGCTTTGCACTACTTAATTACCCGATATACTGTTGCTCTTGAAATTCCTGTAAATATACTCTGTAAAAAACAGATCATGTATAATAAATTGAATTTCCTTGCCTACTACAGCAGAAATTTGTTTTATCATGACCAGTTTCTTGATATTGGGTGTATCGGATATAATTTTCTTGTAAGCATTGATAAGGATCTGCTTTTCAGTACTACGTAAATGACTCGTCTTTTCACGCCTTTTCGGTGGAGAACAAACATGTACACGGCCAGCAGCACTTGTACTTGGTTGTGTATCCATAGTGGAGATTAACTATAAAATTCTCTTAATTGTATTTATTTCGATATATTGCTTGTATATTACTTACGAGTATATTTGGTAACTATTACTGTACAACAACAAGACTTAACCATAAACAATGTCAGGTGACAGAATCTGAGTAAGATCGATACATTGTAATTTGGCCTTGCTTTCAACCAATGATAATTCACTGTCAAAGTGGTCTGTTCAGAAATTCGTCTCTGTACTTTAAAAATAGACTATAGCATTTACTAATCATATCACTTTTATGGTGTTCTTAGTAATGAAAAGTTTCGCTTTTATTTTTGTCACAGCAAGTAATTCAGCATGAACATTGAATTTATTATATTTTTTCTTAGTACGGTCGAAATTAGAATGTGTTTCGATTGTGTGGAGCACCTCCTATGATATTCTAAAAACATTAATTGAAAGTGTTCAAAGACGCTATTTAAAATTAATATAATGTCCTTACTTGAAAACCGAAGAGTTGGATCTTGTCTGTCTATCTTGTATCCTCCACAACAACATCGATTCGTTCTTCCATTTAAGCAGCAAAACTTTTTGGTACCCTGTATTTCCGTGCGCAGTATTCCAACTTTTTATTATAATCAGGCACGAACTAACTTGATGCTCAAATCACTAGCTTGTACAACGCTAGTGGTGATGTTTGCAAGATATCTGCTGTTCTCTCCGGGAATTGTTAAATTACAGTAAAGCTTTATAGTAGAATATTTTAATGCCTAGTTCGTGAGTATTTGTTTGAGTGTACTTCTTGCATTCTACTATTTTTGTTTACGCTACTTTAATGCTACATTGTTTACATTGTTGTTTTTCATTATTTAAGTACTGTTGGACAATAAATATCTACGTATGTACATATTATACGTAATTTCACGCTTATACCACTATTCACAATGAACAACGCAGATGCGTGGGCGGCGAATTTCTCAAGGTTTGGGTGATATTTTATTCGAAGAAATAGGAATTTGTCAAAATTTAACTAACAGTCCGTAGATATCTTAAAAAACGAAAAGGTATCCTCGAGAGCTTGAATAAAAGTATAATGTAACAATAAGTTTGTTGCAACACCAGAGATTGCTATTTATAAAGACAAGTGGCTTATGTAAAGAACCAGTGTTGGCAGTGTTGTGCAATACGCTTCTTTAGATTTCTTCAACAGGTCAGTTAAGTTGGCCCCCACAAATTATTTTTTTAAAGTTTATATACGCTATAATTTTGCACACATTTTGCACAGTTTTGCACAACCATAACAAAGATATGTTATGCTATATTTATTTGCTATATATATTTGATGGGACCCAAATTAATCTTTTTCAACTATTTAAATGTCATATGAAGATTGAGTTTTGCACAGCTCGTATAAGGAAGATACGGCTTTCTCGAGAAACCATTTCAGCTCCCCTCCCCCAAATTAAATTTTTTCAACTTTTTATATTCATTTGAAAGCTTGAGTTTTGCCCAGTTTTGCAGAACCAAAACGAAGTTTTGCACAGCTCGTATAAAGAAGATATAGCTTTCTCGAGAACCATTTCAGGCCCCACCCAAATTCAATTTTTTCAACTACTTATATGTTATATGAAAGCTTGAGTTTTGCACAGTCTTGCACAACCAAAACTAAGTTTTGCACAGATCGTATAAAGAAGATATGGCTTTCTCGAGAAACTATTTCAGCCCCCCTTCCCTCCCCCTCCTCTCCAAATTATATTTTTTCGACTACTTATGTCATATGAAAGCTTGAGTTTTGCACAACCAACCAACCAACACCAGTTTTGCACAGCTCGTATAAAAAAGATATGACTTTCTCGAGAAACCATTTCAGCCCCCCCTCCTCCCTCCCTCCAAATTAAATTTTTTCAACTACTTATATATCATATGAAAGCTTGAGTTTTGCACAGTTTTGCACAACCAAAATGAAGTTTTGCACAGCTCGCATAAAAAAGATATGACTTTCTCGAGAAACCATTTCAGCCCCCCTCACCCCAAATCAATTTTTTTCTACTTTTCATATGTCATTTGAAAGCTTGAGTTTTGCACAGTTTTGCACAACCAAAACGAAGTTTTGCACAGCCCATTTTTTGATCATTTTGTAGTACGCAAATGTAAAATCAAGCTCCATAAATGAGGACAATTAAAAAGAAATTGAAACGAAACAATAACAATTTGTTGTAAAATTTACTAACTTATCGCGAAAGAAAATGTTTGTTTTGTGTTGTGCTCGAGTACACGAATGAACGTTGTAGATAGATAAGTTAATATAAACAAGGTATATCCTATTCGTATTTCACTGAAGGTTAAATAATTAGCGTACCTACTCTTAAAGTACTGAACACAATTACTTTTCTCATGTAAAGTTTCATATATCATATACACCTAATATACTGGGTGAGTTTTTTTACCTTGAGACGAGGGAATATCTCTAAAACACTGGATTAAATCAAAATAAGATCTTAATAAGATTTGTTATAGTGTAGAGGGCTCGCTGAAGGGTGTCGAACTCGATCCCTCACCTCACCCTCACAGAGTGGAGATGGGGAACAATTTTGAAATCCTAAATGGAAACTCCCATTTTGTAGTGCTGATTCGGATTGGGCGCCATCAAGTATGTAGTTTCTGTTGGAATACTAATTATTAATCCAATACAAAGCACAGTAGTTAGTGTTGAATATTTGGACAGTAATGGAGGATATAATATTACAAGAGAGAATTGAAATGATTTAAATCTATGAAGAAAGTGGTGGAAACATCGATGATGTTGTTAATGTTTACTCACAACGTTTTTCCGACAAGGTGCGATCGCGCGCTTCTTTTTACCGAGAAAATAATGAAATCGCGGTATTAGCTGCAGTAGCTAATAATCCGCACATTAGTACTTGAGAAATAGCTCGCGGATCAGAAATTTCTCAGTCCACTATGTGCCAAATATTGAAGCGTGGGAAATATCATCCATTTTGGGTTTCCATGCATAAAGAACTTGCATGCTGCAACGGATATAAAATAATCCCATTTTTTTGCCCGAGTATTATTTTCTGACGAAGCGATATTCATAAATCGATACGGTAAATCGGCACAAAATGCATTACTGGAGTATCGAAAATCCCCATTGGTTGCGCCAAGTTGAACGTCAACATCCCTGGATTGTTAATGTTTGGGATGGAATAATTGGCAATAAGTTGATTGGTCCATATTTTATCGATGGAAACTTAGATGCTGAAAAATATCAAAACATTTTGCAGATCGAACTTCAAGTTTTACTTGAAGACCTTCCCTTGTTCGTACGAATTCTGGGAGGGTGAGGTGAGGGATCGAATTGGGCATCATTCAGAGAGACAAAAAAATCTCACCCAGTGTACAGGATGGCTCGAAATAGATGAATTATCACCAAAAAGGCAATTTTTTGAAAAAAAAAATGCCAAAAGAGGTAAAATTTGTTCTGTAGAAGGACACATGTGTGTTATATACCTTACTTGAAGAGCATTCATGCAAAATCAGACATATCCACATAATGCAGTTTCGAGAAAAACGAAAAAAACAGTTTATTCTAAGCGTATTGCTATTATAATTGTGGAACTTATATCACAAGTAGTGTAGCAATAATATTTTTGACACTATTATGGTTATGGAAAAATGCAGGTCCTTGATGAAAAAAATTAAAAAAACTAGTGGATATGTATTGTTTCTCTGCTGGAAACACTGGCAACACAGTGTTGCTGCAAGTGTGTCTGGTTTTGTTTAAACATATAATTCACTGTAATTCTAATTTTATCTATTATTGTTTTACGAGAAAAAGATATTAGAAATATGGTACTCTGAAATATTTTTATTGACAAATTGAAACGTCCAACAGCAACCATACAACAGGAAACTACAAATACAAAAATGGCATGGTCGTCTTTCAAACAGTTACAGACAAGTTCAGTTCCTTTACTATGGTCTGCGTTGTCTTTTTCTTCTTGCATCTGCGGCATATCCTCGATAAAAATGTTCTGTCCTGTTTTGCTCGATATATTAAGTTTAATTTTCAAATTGGATATGTATTGACTGAACTGACCATATTGTGGTTCAGATTATTGTGGGATATGATGAATCATTCTGAGCGGTACAAACGACCAAGGCCACTACGAAATCATATCAAACTAAATTCTGGCCAAAAGTAGAGATGTCTGATTTTGCATGAACTCACTTATCTACTAATACAGCATATAATTGTACACTTGTTAGTTGCATGGCGTATGTATTTATTTAGATAGGTATGTTTTTCATTTGTAAATTAAACGCTGGAACAAACGCGGAAATGTATCTGTTGTTTAGTACTGCATTTTATGTCTATATCATAATAAATAATATTTTATTTATTAAATTTTTTATCCTGGGGCCTTAAGACGTACGGAGGATGTTTCAATTTTTATATGTTCGGCACTTAAGTAGAGAGGATTGTTAACGTATAAGCAGATAAAACTAAATGATCCAAAGAATAAAAAAAAGGAATTATTGCGTAAACCTTTGTTTTGCTAAATAAAAAGTTGCATATATTACACGATTCAATGTCTACTTGTACTGACATCTCACTACCAAGCCAAAATACTGATAAGATACATATACATAGATAACATTTACTCGATTTAGTTTAAATTGTTGTTGATTAAATGTTATGAAAGATTGCACATCTCGAGTAGTAATTTTAAAGTATTCAACGTATCTATAGTGACTAGGTAGTTAAAAAACCTCTAATCTATGAGGTGATACATGTCAAATATAAATGATCGTCTATGCCTATTTGTTTCAGTTACTCGTCGTGCTTCGACAGTATGAGTTCAATAGTAATTTTGTTGCTTTTGATAAGTAGCGTGTTGTGTGACTATTGGACTCAACGGGAGAAGCTTCTAAACGATGAAGAATCATTGATTATGGGCTCGTCCATAATTTTATCTAGTAATGAAAAAATTGTGAACGACTACTTAATGAAACAAAAATGGGAAGAACTAGATTATGGTTTTAAAAATCCGGGAAGTTTTATACCTGCACACCACCTGTTCGATATTTTATCATATATCGAGCAGTCTGATGTATTCCACTTTATTCGGAACTTACCAAAGGGTGCCCTTCTCCACGGACATGATACCGCTTTAGCCTCCGGCGATTATCTCTACAACTTAACTTTCAGTGATAATTTATACGCATGTATTTTTAATGAAAAAATTCATCTAAAATTTTTAAAAGAAGAGGCTAACGACTTTGACTGCACTTGGAAACCAATACAGTTACTTCGTGAAACGGTTCGTGACTTTGACGTACGGCTAAAACAACAGTTAACTTTAATTCGAGAAAATCATAGAGATGTGTATACGGATATCAACGTAGTTTGGAATTACTTCACTGAACTATTTATAACTGTTGATCCCCTTATTTGCTTCAAACCAATATTTATAGATTATTTTTATCAAGTTCTTACGGAATTATATGAGGATAACGTGTTTTACATAGAATTCAGAACAACGTTGCCAACAGTCTATGATTTAGATGGAAATACTTACGGTCCTGTAGAGGTTGCAGGTTTCTATAAGCAAGTAGTAGACGACTTCATGTTAACTCATCCTGAATTTCTGGGTGCCAAATTGATATATGCACCAGTAAGGAACGTAGATGAAGATGTTATGGAAGGCTATATAGATACAGTAAGAGTTTTGAAGGCAAATTTTCCGGACTTTTTAGCTGGATTTGACTTAGTTGGCCAAGAAGATTTAGGTCAACCATTAGTTAAATTTGTAAATCAACTACAAGAAATAAAGCAGGAAGTTAATTTATTTTTTCATGCTGGAGAAACGAATTGGTTCGGTTCGTCAACCGACGAAAATCTTATAGACGCAGTATTACTGGGAACACTTAGAATTGGACACGGTTACGCTGCCCTAAAACGACCGGAGGTTCTCAATATTATAAAAACTCATCAAATTGCAATTGAAATTTGCCCAATATCAAATCAAGTTCTGCTTTTAAGCGATGATATGAGAAATCATCCTGCAAACTATTTGATTGCCAACGGTTTTCCAGTTGTTGTTAGTAACGATGATCCCAGTTTCTGGGGCACAAAAGGACTGAGTTATGATTGGTATATGGCTTTCATGGGAATGACTAGTCGTCGGACAGATTTGAGATTTTTGAAGCAATTGGCAATGAATTCGATAGTGTACAGTGTCTACCATGATAAAAGCTTGGCTATGGAAATGTGGCAGCAGCAATGGGACAACTTTATTAACACGTTAGCGAGAAAAATAATGATTGATGATATAAATGATAGTATTAGTTTAATCAGAATGTAAATTAATTAGTCAATGTGCAAACTCAGGAAATTCGCTGTATGAATGTACTCCTTCCTTGGAAATATTATAGTATTACATTTTATGTTTTACTTTGCTGTACTCTTTGCCATACTACAAATTTATAACCATTCTTTCCTAGATAATTGCTAATGTACATACAATATTAAAATAATAATTTTGATAAGATTATGTTCTTGTTTAATTTCATTAGTTAATATTATATCATCTATGAAAAAGTAGATGATATAATCGGCTGGTCTGCAAGTGTTTGATAGCGATGAGATATATAGATAATTTCAGCTCTTACAGAGAACTAGTACAATCTAAGACATAGGATCATACAGATTATATGCAACTTAAGTCTATTTCAAATTTTAAGGAATGTAGACATAGAGAGACAAGCTGTAGGAGTAAAACAAATCATCATAGTCAGAGAGCTGTGTGGGCCGTGCACGTAGAGCAGATATGTCACGAAAATACAAATTAAGCAGTATTTCAATTTCATGGTCATATTTGCAGTACAATAATCCGAAAATAATCGCCGGCCGTATTTTGGTATGGGCATTTTATCATCCACCCTTGCCAGTCTATCGCTAATTTCTTCTCTAGTCTCGTAGACACTTCTGCTTGTTGGCCTGCAGGTCACTCGGAATTCCCCCTTTTGGCCACTGTATGACATGAACTGGAGATTCGGAAGCCAGTCGCTTCTTGTACCTGTCTTGTCGTAAGTCGTCTGTTCATTTTGCTTCCATACAGTAACGGTATGCGTTACTGTCTTTAAAAGCCACAACTTACTTACCATTAGTCCTCCTACGATAGTCATAGGTCGGCAGTCCAAGGTACTTTACTGAAGATACGGGCCTTACGGCAGCTCCATTCGGATGATCCTGTCGTAGAACACATTCGACAAGCCAGAGCATACTACGAAGGGCAACCCTGCTCCTGCTGTTATCTTTTTAGTACATTGCCTGCCTGCTGTGATTTAGATAAGCTTCCTGCCGTTAAGGTTATGTAACATTCTAAATAAGGATGGCGTGTTAAACTTGGTGTGGAGGGCGTCCAAAATGACGTTCCAACTTGCCGACTTAGAGATGTTTCTTACATCTAGCGTAATCAGCATCATCAGGGGCCGTGAGTAATGATTTTCCTGTTGAGTAGCTTCCACAATATTCACTACCTGCACCATAGCGCCAATTAAGGAGTATTATTTCCTAAAGTCACGTTGTCCTTTGAACAAGCCTCTCGCGTCGTTAATACTGCTCTCGAGTCGCGTTGTCAGCACTCATTCTAGTACCAGCCGTGTTCAGAACACAGAAGAGCCTGTACGCCGTAGCTGTCGTCAGATCCGCTCTTGACAATTTTAAATAGGAGGTTGTCATTCAATAGTTTGTCCGCCACTTAGTTCGCCCAGTTCGCTTTCGTCGTCGTACTCTTATTAGCATAAGTATAGGATAGTGTGGGAGTTTTTTAAGCGGTCGGCGAATTGCGAAGAATTTGCAAAATTACGCAGAAGAAAATTGTTTCTGGAGGCCAACACTGAAGAAGCTATACTTCCGAAATCGCACTGCTACTACACTAACCTAGAAAGTAAGACGAATATTCCTCTTACCTTCCCCCACTGTTTACAGCGTGCACAATATGTATGTTGAACGAAGTAAATTTAATATTTAATTTCAAAAATTTATTGTGCCCGAAATTCCAAGTTTAAGTGATTTGTTGTGAACCATGTTGCTAGCTGACGCGGACAAGAGAAACAAATTAGGTGACAATATCCATCCACAAACGTTAACTCAAGAACTTTTCCAACCACGCAAACAACGAAATGAAACAATGTTAGAGTTTCTTGAAAAAATGAAATTGTTTAAATCACAGGTAGCAACTTTTCCATAGTAACAAACACAGTATTTCCCACTGTATTCAATTTAATAATTTGCACCTCATCAACACGCATCGCAACAATTTATATAATAGCCGCTATTTCTCAAACAAAACAATGGGAAACCCTGATTTTCGTCACAATTGATACATACTTAACTTACTTACTTATCTCAATAAGCTGCCTTTGCTATCTTGATTTGAATGATTTCTATCAAGATAGGACAGAACTTTTTTCATTCCTAACACCATTATTCCTACCTTGCTTTCGTTTTACTGCAATAGGTTCGTTGTTTTGAACAGGTTTAAGATCCTATTTGGTAAATCTTTCTCTAATGGTAATTCGGATACAGCGATGTTAGAATCCAGTACCGCTAAAGTATGAGGCGATTGGAATATCCATTCCACTACATGCCTGGTTTAACTATCTTTCTTCGCTAAAGGTAGCGAAGAAAGATAGCTATATTATGACGGTCACACTTCTGACATCTCTTGCATATGGTAGCATAAGGTCCTGTGCTCGTATTGATTTGACAAAATTTGTGCCCGTGGATGCAGTAGAACTGGTTTACATAATCGGCTGTCTTGTGCCCTCGCTGTTCACATTTTATGTTTCTTCTATCTGGTCCACTGCAGTTGGCTCTGACATGTCAGCTTTCTAGTGTCTTTTGAGCACTCGTCAATCTTCTACTGTGTCCATCTAACTTTAACTTGCTTTAGTTTCAAGAATATTTCAGCCATCTTGTCTGACATCACTAACGTATCATTCTGTCTATTTCGACAGGTTAGCCGAAGAGCCCAGATTTCGAAGCTATGAGTTTCTGCCGCGGTTTCTCTTTATGCTGTATTTCTAATTTCATTAATTGTGGCTACCTAATCAATGCTCCTTATGTGCAAAACCAACCTGTTTGATAAGCAGGCTATGCTTGCCGTCGGTAGTACTCTTCCTATTTGACTTTTCAGCGCTTTAGTTTTGTCCGGTCCATCGTTGACTGTTAATGGTAGGTCTCAATTCCTAGCCTCATCTCTTACTTTGAAGGTTTTGTCACACGGTGAAGCAATCTCAAAGTTGCTAGAGGTCCTCCATACATATCCTTCTTCAATATCGATTTGGAGAAAACGGTCCTCTCTCGGTGGAAGGTGTCATAACTTTGCTCACGCGTTAGTGACTGGTTCTATCCTTTTTCTAGGCGTGATCTGGCTATTGTTGCTTGCTTGCCTCCGTTGTCCGCTGGAACCATTCTCTTTGCTCAATGCTTTGAAGCTGTTCTTGGCAAAAGGCAAGCAGCTTCCTTAATTTTGCAGAGCCAACTGCAGTGGACCAGATAGAAGAAACATAAAATGTGAACAGCGAGGGCACCGATTATGTAAAGCAGTTCTACTGCATCCACGGGCACAAATTTTGTCAAATCAATACGAGCACAGGACCTTATGCTACCATATGCAAGAGATGTCAGAAGTGTGACCGTCATAATATAAAAACTGACTTAATCCAAGATGAAAACCTAGATGAGGTACAAATGTTCTCGATAATAAAAGCACTGTAAACGTAATAAAACATCGAACTGAGCAGCTTCATATAGCTATTACAGTTCCGGAAAGACATAGGAGACCTAACAGAGTGCTAGAGGAAATAGGTGAGCATACAAAAGAGTAACGCCATGGTAACTGGAGACTTCAATGACAAATACTCTCAATGGGGCATGAATACCGTCCACGACAGAATATATATAGACGCTGAATGACTGTCCCGAAATGACTTAGCCATTATAAACCAACGTACTAATGACACGATCAGCCCTTTTTATTGGATCTGACTATGGCGACAAAAACTACGAACTGACAGCGAACGACTAAGGCAGAATCACGCTGCGACCACAATTATATCGTGGTTGAAGTGTTAAGAGGAAACGGGAGGGTCACAAAACATCGAGGCGTAGAATGCTGCTATTAGACAAAGTCATTTCAAACTCAAGAAATTTGCTGTATGTATGTACTCCATCCTTCAATTTATTACTAACTTTTCTGTTGTATTTTGCTACACGATTGGCATATATAATATACCTACACAACGCAATATCTAACTAGAATAATCTCTGGTTGAAATTTTGTGGTTTAATGTTAAAAAAATGACAAAACTATATAATATATGCTTGCAATTAATAGGACGTTGATGTTATAAAATGATTTATGGTCAAGGCATCGGAGGATTAATTACTAAGGATTTTTTATCAATCAAAATGTTTGAACAATGGCAAAATCGGTCACCAGTGTGTGGACTTGCATCCACTCTGTCAGATGTAGATTCCACCCCGAAATCGCTCGTCGCATTACTACAAGATGGCAACCTGGAAATTCGTAGAGGTATCCGTTGCTGTACTGAAGCTGTTCGATCCTGTACTTATCTTGTCATAAAGCGTCTGTCCGGATATTGCTTCCATACAGTAGTAAGGAATGGGCGACGGCTATCAAGAGCCGGCGTTTACCTATCGTTGGTCGTCTTACGTTAACTATTGCTCGCTGTCTGGATCTGTTTCCAGAAGTTTATCTTGCTGCCTAGCCACAGCCTGAAGTATTTTGATGAAGGTCAAGCCGTCGGTTATCCTTAGGTTTCTATACTGAAGTTGTCGTGATGCCTTCATTGTCGTTGCCTATCAACTCTAGTCGTTGAAGCTTCCATTTTTCGCAAAAAGTTCACTCCGTAAGGCAGTGGTTCTATCTGTTCAGCGTAATTTTAGACAAATGTGTGTCACGGTCTTAAGTGGTCCTACATGTATTCCATTTATCGCAAGCGCTTTCCTGTTTTGTAGGAAGTTGGTTGCTCTTTACAATTCATCTTCATTAAATAGCGGAGTATCATTCAATAGTTCGTCCTAAACTATCTAAGTTCACTCTAGTTGGGTAAGAAACAACGTGTTGACGATGTATTGCAATTAATTTCGTAGTAGCGCCGCGAATACTATAAGCTCTAACGGTTCTGATGAGCAAATGGAAGAGAGTGCTATATGTATATATGTACATACATAATGAGCAATTCGGTTGTGTTAAAATCAACACAGGCTATATATCAAGGTGACTTATAGTTCTGCCTGGTGTTAAGAGTGCCAACTAGAAATACTGTGTGGCTGTATATTACATCATTTTCCATTTAATCTGCATGGGACGATCTTAAAGGAATAGAACAGAGCAGACGAGAAGTAATATACATGCTAAAGCAGGTAAAAACTTTCTCCGCAGAAATCAATATGACATTGGACATGGAAAAATGTAAAATTAATGATTTGGAAGACAAGTAATGGAAATGCAAGCAAAACTTCGAACTTGGGAGTCCAGCGGAGTCAAATTTCAATGAAAACGTTTGATAGTTTGTAAATAATATAAGTATTCTTAGTTCTAAAAATTAAAAAAAAAACGTGTTGGGGCATAATAAGCTAAAAAAAGACCGATTTTCAAATAGACGTGATTCGTCCTTCAATGCTCGAACTGTTTTGCATCACACTTAGTGCATTGCCAAAATTACAAGGGCACATCTTTTTTTTTAATATGATAGGCAATGGGTTTACTAGAAAATCAAGAAACACGGCACCATTTAGTGGTCGATCAGAGAAATAGGGACCTGTAATAGTTTTGCCCAGGATGCCACACCAGATATGGAGACCCCAATAGCTCTGATGTTGCACCTTGCCCAAGAGGCCATTTGTAGCCTATCAAGGTCAGACATTGAAGTTGCTGTAATGTCCACGCTTTAGTGGCTCCAGCAATGCATTGGGTGTGATAGAAGACAGTTCGAGCGTTTAAGGAGGCATTACTTTTATTTCAAAATCGGTCCTTTTATTATTTAAAAAGTAGTAAATTATAAAATTTTATTATTTAATCGTGAAGATAGACAAATAAAACAATAATAAATATCAATAATATATGTATGTAAGAGTATTAGTAAATACTTTTATGATCACATGGACGGATCCGCACTGATATCCGTTATAGTACTAAAACATAAAAACTACATATCCGTCAATTAGAAAACAAAACAGCGTTGGTTATAGTGAACACCACCATCACACACCACATATGGTAAAGAAAATCAATATATCTGAGACATCTGAATAATATGCAGCAAATTGAATGTCAATTACAAGATTCATTTTAGATAATTTTCAAGCGGTATATAGGTACTCAATAATGCTATTATGTCTAACGATACAGTAGGACAATATTGTTAAGTGCTTAAATTCAAGTTTGATGTCAATAATAGAGACTATAACTGCATCCTTTGGATTAGTACAATCAATGCGCAATCAATTTTCATAACTGAAAATGGAATAAAATTGCTTCTGTTATAGTTTGTAGCTGGCTTAAGAGGACGCACACACACAGGTTCGATTTTCGAAGTATCTGGTGCTAGAGAATTTTTTTGAGCTGTTTAAAATGCAACAAGAAGGCAACGAACTATACAAAATTGGTTTATTTGTGGATTTTCATTGTTAACATGACGTCTTTCTATTTTATCACCGAAGGAATTCCCGACTCACATTTATAAATATTTTTCGATAATCTCTTGCAAATTTTGGAGAATCTCAACGGAATATAGCAATACATTTTTTATTCGTGGCGATTTAGGTTTGGTTTTTCTGTTGGCAACCGTTGGCAAGTCCAGGTTTTATGCGTTTATCAAGTTCTGCATGGATAATTCTGTAACGGATTGGATCTACTCAAAAGACGTAGGTATTATTTGTCAACTCCCCACTTTAACATTTTACCTCTCCTCTTTTTTCTTACTAGGTATATACATATAAAATTTGTTGTTTAATGAAGACCTAGCTTGAAATATAGTTTCAAAATGTGGATGATACATAAAGTGATCAACAGCCTCACAGCTGTGGGTGTAGAAGCCACAATACTATAGCTTGGAAAAACCATCGATGCGAATTATCATAAATTTGTACTGAATGGTAAATGTCCTGATGAGGGTATAGATCAAAAAGGCAAAAAAAAGCATTACAAGGCGACGGAAGCTGTAGAGATCTACCACATAAGAAGAATTCCTGTAGATTTCTTAATCGTTGTGTAAGTTCAAGTAAAGATGCAATATTATCTTACTAATAGACACCTACGGTACTACATGGCGAGGATGTTTAAACTGGTGAAGGAAGTGAACAAACTAACTACCCACCCTCATAATAAAAACTAGTCGAATATTGTATGTGTTTATTTTTAACTACTACAGTATCAACGCTTTATGCTCCAGATAATCTTAGGCAGATGAAAAGGCCTGTCCTTTAATGAAAGTTCTTTATTCAAAAATGTAGAATTTTCGTCCGTGGATACGAACTTTATTAAGACAATAATGAGTTTTGAACTATTTTAGATAAATAATAGAATTATTCGCCGTTCGTATCCACCGACGAAAATTCGACATTTTTGAATAAAGAACTTTCATTAAAGGAGAGGCCTTTTCATCTGCCTAAGATTATCTGGAGTATAAAGCGTTAATACTATAGTAGTTACCAATACTCCGTTACTGTGTTCCAAATTTATTTTTAACCCCTTATTTCTATGTTAAATCACAACTAACTAAGTACCTGTATTTCTGTATTCTCATCCGATTGAATTATTTCCGACAAGTTATGTATAGGTCAGACTAAACAATAGTTAAGAACACAACTGTAACTACGGGTACACAGTATCATATATGTACACCCTGATGCAAATGTATCCGGACACGTATCGAGAGACAATTTTTCTAGTACTCGTTTCTGGATGTTGATCAATTATTTGAAGAATCTGGTTTTCCAATTGTGGAGTTCTCACAGTTCTGGGTCGTCCAATAATATTCTTTGATTTGGCAATAGTTCCAGTTTCTTGTAAACGAATATGTAGCTTAGTAAACGTATCTGAACATGGTAAACGATTATTAGGATAACGCTGGGTATACATACGTCTAGCCTCTAAGGCATTACCATTAGCTAATCCATACAAGAAGTGCATATTAGCCATTTCAGCATTAGTAAACACAGGCATCGTTGTTAACTTAACACAAAAAGATCGTATTATTAAAAAATTATTGTTCGTTGTTTGCGTTGGTTTTTAGGTTTGACACAGTTGTCAACGTTACTTCAAACGTCACTTATAATATGCATGTTTTTCGTATTACTTCTAAAAACCAGTAGCGCCACCAGGAAAAATTAATTTCAAATACAATCACAGCTGATTTATTACAAACAATTCAACACCCTGTATCTCATTAACGACAAGACTTATCACACATGTTTATATGAACTTTTCGTCTTAAAATTGACGCTGGGGTAAGTGCCCATTGGCTCTGAGTATTTGATTCCTGGTCCGAATACTCCTGCACCTGCTCCCTTATCAGTCTTAAAATCGTCCGTATACCATGTAATTGTATTTGCCTTTAGGGAGTAAGTGCATCGTTCTTCTTCCCATTCTCCCTTGTTGCTTAACGTCGTGACAAAGTTCTTCTCGAAGCTGTAGTTCCTAACCATTTCGTCCTCCTGTAGACTGAAAAGTGCGGGAAGTGCCAACCGTTACAGTTTATCAAGAGTATTCTTGATTATTACTTGTGTGATCTTTGGGAACCAGATTATTGTCCCGCATGTTATCATCTCACTATACTGATGTACAGGCATCTCAGTATGCTTGGGTTGCAACCCCAAGTTTTGCCTGCTAGGTTCCCACATATCATTAAGGCTCTTGTTGCTTTATTCATGGTCAATTCAATATGATTGTTCCACAGAAGTTTTTTGTCTAGCGTTATTCCTGGGTATTTGACTTATATTGGACATTCGATCACTGTTGCATCCAAGTGGATGTCTCTCATGCCCAAAAGTTTTCTCTTCCTGAATAAGTGATACGATCATAGTTGTTGCCGACCATTCACTTGTGATCTAAGGGTTGTTTGTATCAGTTCACAGAGAATTTCCTCATACTTGCGTTTTGCTATTATCACAATGGCATCGGCATAACCTGTGCAGTGTCCACCGAAAGCAGTCAGCCTGTTAAGCAGTGCATCAACTACCAGGCTCCACATCAAAGGCGAACGAACGCCGCCTTGAGGTCTTCCACGACTAGTTCTGGTTTTGATAGTCTGTTTTATCGTTGTCTCAGCCGTCCTCGTAGAGAGCACTTCGTCCATCCATTGGAGGGCAGGCAGTCTCAGTCGATCTGCTTGCACTGCACGCATGCTGGCTTTTGTGAAACGGAACTTCCTTCATAACCTCAATTCTAATATAGTTATCTATTACTGTCTCCATTGCTTTCGATAGAAAAGTCAAACTGATAGGTCTAAAGGACTTGGAGTTGGTCCCATCCTCCTTTCCTGTCTTTGGTATGAAAGTTACTTTTACATTTCTCCAGTTTTGAGGCATGTATTCCAGCGCCAGACTACTTCTTGGTAGATTAACAAGATGCTGTATTACTTCTTCCTGCTCATTCTGCAAAAGTATGGGAAAAATCCCATCCGCGTCCGGTGATTTATAAGGACGGTGGAAGGTGTTTATCGCCCACTCAATGCGTTTTCGCGTATATATCCTTCTGGCAAGCTCCGAGTTCTCCCATTTGGACGTTTCGGTATTTGCTATTGTTGCTTCCAGATCTGTTTTCTTACTACCAGGAAAGTGTGTTTCAAAATGTGTGTATGTATGTACAATACTGATTAATATATGTATGTTATTAATAACTGTATTTTAAGCAACTCAACATTTATCTTTCTGTGCTCTCGACAATCAAGCCCTCGTCACTTGGCATTTCTTTCCCATCGTCGTTTCCTCTATAACGTGTTTTGGTTACTATAAACAAACGTGCTCTCTTATATAAACAACAGGAATTTGTTCTAAATTACGTCAACTTTACTAAATATCTAAAGAGCCATATACATATGTACGTCTAGCCCCATACAGGGAATACCTATTAATGGCGATATTACGGCGTAAAAGTCGTAGTATTCATGTATATGATATTTCTTGCTCGATATTGACCTTTAATGACATGTAGGTACTATCGAGATCATATTAAAGAACTCAGACTTTAAGTGATATGGTTTTACGCAGATATAGGCAGAGATATGACAAATAGTATTCAGTGACTGTAATTAAGGGCGGATATCTACCAGATAGCTGTTAAACAAACGGATTCGCAAGAAATGTACTTACATCCAAAGAAAGAAAAGGTCGGACAGTTTCAATACGTTGTTATATGGAAACTGTTCGGCCACTTCTTTCTTTGGGAGCCCTTTTATATATGTATATACAAGGTTATCATAAAGTCAGAGATATACATATTTTAAATTATTATATCTAAGTTTTTAACAAATTTAGTTAATAACAAAAAATAAATGATAGCTAATCGCTTAAGGAATGGGATATTCTTGTATCTATGGGAAACACCGCTGGATTGCTAAAGCAATAATTATTCACAATAACAAAACAATACAATAAAATGAAACCAATACAGTACAATATAACAAACAAATACAACAATTTTTTACAAGAATATACCTGTGTATACTGTATACTTTACTGGAATGATCGTTACGGCTTAAATAATTTAATATACCTACATCTGCTTATAATTTGTCTATGCAAAATATTAGCTTTGTGGAGACTAATAGGTTGTTGAAATTTGCCTGCTGATTGAAAGATAGCTTCTATAAAAATACAATAAGTAAGTCCATGTTGTTTAATAAACAAGTTCGCAGCATTGCCTATTGGTGCGGAGTACGTTCGGGAACCATTCCTCAGTTTGTAAATACAAATAATCTAGTTTATGTAACGCTGCACGACAATTCGGATTACCCAAACACATCGATGAGCATAAACCAAATACAGAACTAAATAAAAATGAATTACAGCTGTATTATATGAATATACAGAGTCTACTTAATAAATTTGAAGATATTGGTATTTATCTGAATGGTGAACAACCAGATATTGATGTCTAAAACCGAACATTGGTATGTAAGTATGTAAGTAGGATACATACATATATTAAATTTATTTTAGCAGTGTTATGATAGTTATGAACTATTTATGACTTATTTTGTTTTATTCCTTTCTTACAATCTCGTCTTGTCTTGCTTTATTTAACTACATATTTTATTTATACTATTATGTGACATGTTCTCACTGACGTCAATAAATACAATACAAGACAATTATAATATTTATCAATTATTGATTAATAATTAATTATGTATTTTATAGCATCTACGTTTTGAAATTGTATCTTTTTGACAGTTGGTCGTTGTGGATTTTTATTACCAACATATTGATAATTATCTTGGGTTATATTGGTTTCAATACTCGATATCCTTTGGTCTCCGGCTATACGGCTTGTTACAAGTGTCCAGTTATTACCTGAATACCGATTCGTGACGGAAAGCCTACAATAGACGCATTTCAGTGCAGTTTGAGTCGTTTAATATGATCTCGATAGTACTTTTATCTCGTCCCTTTCACGAGCACACTGATACTGTTACTGAAATGAATTTATCTCTTTAATTACAATCTTGAATAAATTATAGGTTTTGGTTAGATCAACTTTTTCAAGTAATTTTCCGTGACAATATCAATAGAAAACATAATTTTTCTTACACTTTATTTATAGTCACAAAAGAGTAGACATTTAAGTATTACACAAGAACTACATTTATTTCAAGCTTAATGTGATTAGATATAATAATTCGTAAGTGCAATTATGACACAGTAATTCTATAACTTTTTGAATACGTTTAATAGGTTTTGTGTTTCTTGATTCAAATTACGTATTAAATTTTCCACTTGCAGTTTTGAATCAAGCACTTCAATGCTTTGTGTATAAGGATTGTAACGTACACTAAATGATCTCGGTATGGTTTCAGCAAATTTTCTAGAAAACAAAAAGTTATATATATATATATTAATTTCTTATATGCGTGATTCTATCTTACATCATTTTTTCCTTAGCGTCATCGAAACTTTCTGCTTCAAAATACACAGGTTGATATTCTGTAATTGGATACTTTTGCTCGCATGTTTTGGATGGCTCGAAAGGTTTTACTTCTGCCTTTCCTTCTAAACAGTATTGTAGTTCACCATACGAAGACAGTAAGCCAGCTCCATACGCTCTTAATTCATTATTTTCCCTGCATAATCCATACTCGACAGTGAACCAAAATAACTGAGAAATATTAAATATTTTAAAAGTTTGCTTTTTTCTAAGATTGATAGTGCGTTGCGTTTGGGCACTTAGTGCAACAGTTTTTGCTGCTGTTTTACTTAGAGTCAGCAGTATAATGCACCTCTATGGGAAAACTTGGGTGTAAAACCTAATATGATCTCTAGACTTACTTGATTATAGTGAGACTCATGGCACATACGCCTCACTAATATGGTGGTTAAAATCTAAACAAACGCAACAACAGGTTTTGTTGCAAAATATACAATGACTTGCCTGCGTGCGCACTAAAGGTACAATTCGAACCTGTCCAACCGCAGAGACGGATTACTGTATACAGGATGTCCCAGCTTTTAGTTTACAGGCATTATCTACGTTCACTGTGTATCAAAAAATTTTTGAATAGAAGATACTTGATTTCATATTGTGTCAAAAATGACATATGCTGCCTTTTATTTGCTCGTGACCTCGGAGGAGATTTCAAGGTCAACTTTGATTTTTTAATAGAAAACATGAATTTTTAATATTGCATGTTATTTGTCAAAAGTTAGCAAACAACTTTTGTTAGATACACTTTTTGATTTTTTGATCGAGAAAATATTTAGACAACTTTATTTAAAAAATATGAAAAATATGATTTGATGCAACAGCCAGTAGATTTGGTTTGGTACCACTGCATTTTGATAACTCGACTGTCTAAAGTGAATCTTTTTATCATGATTTTTCGATAATAAGAATTAAAATAGCGATAAAAATACAGGTGTGCGGTAAAATTTTTACTTCACTAGGGCGGGAACATCAATCTACTGGCTCGTTAGTTGACAGGTAATGCTTTGTTGGCAGTTGACAAGGCCAAAGAAACAATTTTAAAAATTGCCCGTATTAATGTGACTTAAGTTGGTACAGTGATATTGCGAACTTGTCAAAACGCAAACGCGTCAAACTTGTCGCCTCTTGATTTTTTCATGTGGAGTTATTTAAAGGAATTAGTGTATCAAGTGCGGTCGGTAAACCTCGATGATCTGAAAAATCGAATTCGCATGGGATGCCGAGCTGGTGGAGCCCAAATTGAATATTTATAAGATTACACACTTATAATTATTGATTATTTTTTTTTCTTATTTCACAGTTACTCTAATGTAAAAAATATAGAATATTCTTTAATTTAGTTAAAGAAAACAAATTCACCTGTATTTTTATCGCTATTTTAATTCTTATTATCGTAAAATCATGATAAAAAGATTCACTTTAAACAGTCGAGCTGTCAAAACGCAGTGGTACCGAACCACATCTACTGCCTATTGCATCATTTTTTAAATAAAGTTTTCTAAATATTTTCTCGATCAAAAAATCTAATATAAATGTCGTGCGTTAGGTCGCGTTCAGTGCTCGACCGGCAAATTAAAAAATGTATCAAACAAAAGATATTTGCTAACTTTTGACAAACAACATGCAATATTAAAAATTCATGTTTTCTATTAAAAAATCAAAGTTGACCTTGAAATCTCCTCCAAGGTCACGAGCAAATAAAAGACAGAACATTTTTAACATAATATGATTATCAAGTAACTTCTATTTGAACATTTTTTGATAGCTATACAATGAACGTAGATAATGCCTGCAAACTAAAAGCTGGGACATCATGTATATGTATATGAAGAAAGACGTGATAATTGCTAGCATCAGATTTAAACGAAAAGCAGCCAAAATCAACAAGCAGTCTGAGCATAATCCAAGTGTACCAACTGTGGAAAAGCGGCGGACATAAATTACAGAACCAGTCCATACGCTGCTGAATGGACGAACTCAAAATAGATCTATGGGCTAGAATGTAAGGTCTCAGTTACGTTAGATAATGCGCTCAATTGTTTTGCAGGTAGAAGTATGTGCCATTGAACAGTGTGCTCAGTAATGTCTGTAACCAGAGGGTACGTATGTACATACAGGGTTTCCACGGCCGAGTAGGACGTAGGGAGAATTCATGAAATCAGTTTTCGGTGAATATTATCTCCGTAACTAATACTACTTCATCTAAATCTAAGTGTCGCATATTATAGCTGGGCTAACAATGAACATTTCCACAATCATAGTACAGAAAAAATCATTTTAGCCTAGCATAAAGCCAGAAAATTGTGCGCTTGCAGTATCTCACATGTTAGAAGCCTTATTAGAAATTCACGTACAATAGATTTGAAATAATAATTTTTTCTTTGTACTATGATTGCAGAAATGCAGAAACCATGCTAACATAACCGTTACATATTAGATATTTATTTTTGACAACTAAATATAATAAGAATGAAGCTACCCAGTCAAGGCAGGCAATATTACAGTCTTACCAAATTAAGTTAGGCGTTCACCACCTGGTGCACTTGACCTGAGACACTTTGTATATATGTATGTAAATATGATTGATAACATGATAAATGATAAGGTTATAGTTAACTTATGGTTGCGATTAATTAATTAGTATTAATTACGGCAAAGAAAAACAGTACTAATCAATATCTAGTTATAGGCAATAATTTGTCGTATTATAGTAATTCGTGCAGTTTTTGTGACCGCTATTGTATGATTATTACAAATTATGTTACATAGCTTACGGTTGCTAACTTTTCTACATGCTCGTCTGGAGCCCCCAATGAGGCTAATCCTATTTCTTGTGAAAACTGGGCAAAACTAGGATCAGCAAATAGAGGAGCATGTCCTAACAACTCATGACAAACATCTGGTTCAGGTGTATACAACGGTTTTGATGGGTGCCGTATATACTGCGTAGAATGAAACACTCTAAATGCCAGGCCAGCTAGAAAATCGCGTGACGATAAAAGACCAGCTACAGGTCTCAGAGTAAATCCGGTACAATCTAAAACAGTATTATCTTATTATTCCTATTGAGCACACTACACCTATCGGGGATAACCTTTTAAAAAATTCGAAACATCTTCGAGCTGTGGGATACAGTTTTCTGAATAGTTACAATTTTGTACTAGCAAAGGAAAAACATAGTTATGTTCTTTGCACGCATGTGTGGGATACAATGTTGTTAATTTCCTGTATATGGTACGCCATGTTTCAACTTCTTCTGGTGTATATTCTACTCGTGGTAGTGGTTGTCCATGTTTATAGTTATATGCAATATCCGCAAAATATTTCCTTCTGCTTCTATAAACTGGATCTGTGAAACCGGGGTGATCAGCATCTAGTTCATCCCCATATGAAAGAATTTGATTGGCAAATCGGTCTAATTCACGTATCCTTCTTGGAAACCATGGCACCGCGTCTAAAACATAGTTTATGTCATACACTCAGCGAAATTTCTATAGTTCCACATGAACTATTGAACAGAATATAATGCTTTTCTTAAAATATCCGGCAAACTATGTATTAAAGGTAAATCTTCATTGCAAAGAAAGGTTAACATAAGTGAAAATAACAATAAAAAAATATATTACAGTTTTTACAGAAAGTATTTATAATACTGATAAGTTACAATAGCGAAATTTCTATAGATCCACTTACAGAAAAATTGCTAAACAAAATAAAAACATTCTAATTTTTGATTTTTTGATAAACTTTGTACCGAGTGTTGTATCCTTTATTCAAAACAATTTACAAAAATCCGGTTCTTCATACTGTTTATTAACATCGTCATTGTTGAAGCAGGAAGCTCATTCCAAAATGTCGTTATCGCAGATTTCAGTTCTTTAATGTTTTCGTATTGGTGATTATTGGCATATACCTCCCTAGCCAATATTCCCCAAAGATTTTCAATTGGGTTCAAGTCGGGTGAGCGAGCAGGCCATTCCATTTATTTGATTTATTTTTTATGAAATCACTCCTTGGATGGTCTGGAAGAATCGATAGCTGTGTTTTCTTGCTGAAATATCCAGTCTTGCAACGGCATTTGCTCAGCAAAATCTATTACAACCGCGTCTATAAGTTTTATATAAGACTCACAATTCATTCGTATCGAAATAAAATATATAGGAGTTTGATTGTTATGGGTAAAAGCCGCCCAAACCATTGCACTACCGCCACCAAAATTTCTATTCATGGCAACTTTGTTCTTACGCAAATCGTGCCAATAGTATTTAAAGCCATCAGGTCTGTCTGAATAAATTTCTTTTCGTCGAAAAATTTGACGTTTTCCTATTCATTACCCCAGCTCATATGATTTTGTGCAAATGTCAGCCTTGCTTGTTTGTGTGTCTTCTTTAAGGGTGGCGTTGAGACTTTTTCTGCCATCTAAAGCGCTTACTACAGATAAAATTTCTTGTACACGTCTTTTAGTTACCTACAAATTTAAATCTCATTTGATTTTTTGTGCGGTTACATTACCAGAAGAGGCTAACCGAAATATCGATGAGTGCTGTCTTCGCGTAAGTTTTTGATTAGTTCGTTTAGGACGATATTTGTCGTAGGAATTATCTAAACATATAGAATTATTGATGAGGTGATGGGATCGCCCCAATTTCTTGGCTATTGCTCGGTTTGAACACCCCATCGCTTTATAACAATTTATTCTTGTTTTTTCATCCGCGGTTAGAAGTTTACCTCTCGGCATTGTTATTAACTCATATTTATGTTTCAATATTATATACAGGCTGGGGCACCACATTCCCGTCGGTTTATATACGAGAAATGGTAAAGTA
>SMLS01065662.1:0-27478 GCA_004785975.1 Popillia japonica | reverse complement strand
GACATTTGTTAATGTATAGTGGCAAAAAATTACGTTTGATTCAAGCACAAGCATTAGTTAAATTGACAATTCAATGTCGTAAAAGCAACACTTCTTTTCGATTAGTTCAACAAAATCACGAGGTTTAATCGACCTAAATTATATGTTAGAGCAACAAGATCTTATGCTTACGTTAACAAAAGTATTTCATTGTGTTAACAAAATGGTTTGGTTAATTTCACTAAAAAATTTTGTTCTCGCAACAAATTCGTTTGGATATACCAACAATTTTATTTTGTTAACTTAATAAAAACAGATACTATAATTAAAGAAAAACATATGTTGAATCAATAATTCAAGATTGTTAAATTAATGCTCTTATTGGGGCTACTAACAAAACTGTATCGTAAATTCAACCAAAAGAATATTGTAAAACAATGAGCGTATTTACTTAGATCAGCCTATTCCATTCAGTTGATTTAACATGTGCAACATGTTACATTAATCAAAATTTGTTTACAAAACTCACTAGGTTAATTTAAACGCAATTTAAGGTTGACTGTATTTAACCTCAATGTTTAGTTGAATTTACCAAATTTTGGTTGATTCAACACATCTTCTTTTCTCAGTGTGCGTAAATGCCTTAAACGAGGTGGGCTCGCAAGGAAACTAACTTTGGCGTCGGTACCCAGCCACAAGGGCGCGAAGGGAAACAGGGCGGCTGACGATCTGGCCAGACAAGGTTCGTCCAGGCAATTCGTCGGGCCCGGCCCATCCCCCCACAGCACCAAATCACAGCAGTAAGTCCATCAAAGAATGGGTACATAATAAGTCCAGGGAATGGTGGCAAAGATCACAAAGGGAAAGAGAGACAAAAGAATTTCTAAAAGAACAGAAGCCTGAATTCACTAGAGACCTGCTGGGTAAAGACAGGAAAACCGTCAAAATGATCAAGGACGCTAAGCGTCATAGAGAGCAAAGTTAGAGGGCGCCTTGTAGGATTAATGGGGATCACAATAGAATGGTAGGTTGCGGTGAAAAAGACTCGTAGTGTCGTCCATACCTCTAATCTAACGTAATCTAACTATAGACCGATCTCTATTTCGTCAAATTTTGAGATATTTGAACATGGTATTTATTCTTGTTTCTATTACAATTCAGTCCTATATATTTCAGCGAAACGACATGGATTTATTAAATGAAGGTCAACAGTAACTAATTTTGTCTCTATATGCTAATATCCTAGTAAACAACTTGATCTACAAGGTCAGGTTCATATCATCTATCACCTTAACAGTACTTTTGATGTCGTTGATCATGGAATTTTGCCGGACAAACTATAATTCTTTGGATTAAGTCCTTCTTTCCTGCAACTTTTAAATTCTTACTTGCCCAACAAATTTCACTATACATATTCAATGGTTTCAAATCAGTTGATTTTACTTCCACTTTTAGGGAAGTTCCACATAGGTCGCATCTGGGGCCACTTTTGTTTGTATTATTCGTAAACGATTTATTGATGTCTCTGTCCTGTCTAGTACTAGTTTATGCAGACGACGTAAAAATTTCCACTTGCATTAGAAGTTTAGATGATATAGGTCATCTTCAGCATAATTTATACCATATTTTTAGTTGGTGCTTCCTCAATAAATTAAAGTTAAATGTTGATAAATATATATTTGTGGCACTAATATCTTTGTGAGTAATTGTATATGATGATAATTCTCAAAATACAGAAATGCAATACAACTAAATATAACCCTTGTTTTCGGTATCAATGAAACAATATTAGAAAAAAAAGCTATTATTGGAACTTTTGGAGCCCTATGTCTAAAAGTATCTTATTCTGAGATCGCTGATTGATAACTGAGTCGGCAAGTAAAGTACTTGAATGCCTAACTGATAATTGACAGCTGAACATTGTCGACATTGCCGACGAAAATGTTTTCAGACGAAATATAGCAAACATATCTTACACAAAAATTACTTCTGAGTACTATTAAACAAGCTCAAAGTTTTTGAAATCAAATGTACAGGCAGCATAAACAATAATAACATATATCAAGCCAAATACAGTTTATAAATGAAATTCGAAAAAAAAATCAAAGAATAGACCTGTAGTGTAACTACCACGCTATAATGATAGACATGGCGTATATGTAAGTACATATTACACATTGTTATACGCTATCTGTAAACTAATGGATTACAGGATTGACGTAAATAACTTCCAGGCTGAAATCCTAATGTATGTATGTAGGTACAATAGAGTGAAGCGTATTCGTATATGCAATATATGTATGCTGTCTCTAGGGAAGTAACAATAAGGCAATTTACTGGGTATATGATTTCGTAAGAAAGTCTGTGTCTGTGTCTCTGTGATTCATGTTACTGATGTATTATAAATTTGTTAATTCGTTTGGATTACAGTATTGGATGAGAGGAACTACTATTATAATACTTGTCTGTGTAAATTGTGCTGTTTTATTTTTAATATTCTTTTCTTCTCCTTTTTTCATGGTGTGATTTCATTATATTGTATTCATCATATTGTATTTTAAATTTGTTCGTTCTAAGTAAGGAATCTAGCATCTATAAAAAATGTCTATTAAAAACCTAGAATTTAGTATTTCTTGAACACAATTTATTATACCTATATACATATATACCTCTAAACCACTGCATCAAATCAAAAAAAAGATCTTAATAGGATTTGTTATGCAGGGGGCTCACTGAGTGGTAGCGAACTCGATGGCACATTTTGGAAAACATTCTCTGAAATGAGTATGATAAAGTTCTTCATTGTTGAATGGTTTTTTGAAATGTTATTTTAATGTTAAAAAAAAAAAACTAAATTATGTTTTTTTGAGTATTTTTTCTAGACGTTTACAACCATGTTTTTTTCGAATTACAGTGCAATCTGCTACGAATCGAAAAAAGTTTCAAATAAAAGCGACATACTTGATGCTGTAGAATCCGAATCTGCAATACAAAATAGGGGTTCTCATTTAAGATTTCAAAATCGTCTTCCCTTCTATACATATTTCGAAGCTGTTCTATACATCCATTTAATTACGAGCAATATTAACTTTTATCAGATTTTTTTAATCGGCTCAACTCGAACATTATAACAATTTACAATTTTAGTACTTTCAAGAATTTTTTGTACTAGAAAAGAAAAAAAAAGACGAAAAATTCATGTTCTTTAAAAACGAGAATACAAATTTTTGGAACATTATTCCGGTTGCAAAAAACGCTTATTTTCGCGATATTTGCCGAATTTAATTTTAACGGCACAAGATATTTAAAAGAAATTAAGACCTCATATTATAGTTGAGCTTATAACAAGTTGCCATTTTATTTCACGTGCTATTAAATGTAAGTAACTGTGACAACAACTTTCAACTTCAAATTGAGACTAATCATCTTCCAATTGAGAACAAATAAGTTCCACGTCCGTTAAATACATACGTTTAACATATGAGCTAGGTCGTTTTGAAGACGGTGTTCAATAATTCATTTTTCTTCATTTTATTTTGTATGGTGTGACGTGATGTTCTCATGTAATGATCATGATTCTGTTTAGAGCAGAGATACGTATACTAGTGAAAATTAGCGATAAACCCAAAGATGCTTCATGTGACGATCCACTATTTCTAGTTCGATATTTATTAGTTACAAATTTGTAGAGCACTACCTCTAAGTTAAACGCATTTAATTTCTTATTGGATTAACATTCAAACAAGTTTTGGAGCACATTTATTTGCATTTTCTATACGACTGTAAGTAATTTTTTTTATTATGTACAGCATTATAGCTATGTAGATTATTTATTAAATCTAGAATTTCCCTAATCCGCACAACTTAGACAGATTAAACCCGGATTAATAACGATACAATTTCCGAGACGACGCTTATCCTTTCATGTAGTAGGTACCTACCGTAATACACAATTTTACGCTTTACATGAAATATTTACTTAACGTCTATCTACAACTGCAAATACGTATGTACCAGTCACGCGGAATGTCTACAATATATTCTGTTATTCGTTTATTCCTATTTGTAGTGCACTTGCTGCATAACTGGCGGGAGTAATACGAAAAATCGACAAGTTTTCCGAGTTTCCGGACAGATAGCTGCGAAGTTGGAGTGCAGAATTGACACTAGTGCCATCTCTACGAGGTACATCACACTATGGCAGTTGGGTTCAACGGACTGCATGCAACCGACGCAGCGTGAGTCATAGGACTGCCGCTTGACTGAGGTACAGGCGTGATAGCGTTTAGAATTGCGGTATATTCGAGTAAGCTTTTGTTATCATATCATACCATACGTAGATATGGTGACGGATAATTAAACGAGAGTTGTATGTATAACGTATAAAAATATAAACTTATATAAATCTTAATTTTGCATAAAATAATTACAGTTTAGAGATAAGAATTAAATAGACACAAATCATACATAAATACTGTTATTAACAACAGTTAATGATTACTGCTGTATATTCGATATTACACCAAAAAAACTTCTTAAAAGATTTCTTCATCACATACCAAATACAAATTTAATACATTAATATCAATTTAATAACCTAGAGCAACATCATACTGGCGACTCTGAATAGTGCTTGTGGCATGTTAACGAATAACCAAAGACAGAACGTTTAATGTGGAAGCATAGCAAACATATAATTGAAGTAACACATCCTTAACTAAATAATATTGCCTTGTATTATAATTTTATTATACTTTCCAAACTCAAATACTAATATAATAGGCGAAGAAAAACTGTAACACTTTTGTTTCAGTAATATTTACATTGCATGATAGTAAAAAATGTAATGGTTTTTTAATTACACAGAAAAACACATGTAAACTTTTTTATTTTTCGTTGACTTATGTACAAGTTCATTGAGTTTTACACTGCTGAGACTAAAAACCAAGAAAGATTTTTTTATCATGTCTGGTTTCGGCGAAATCGTAGCAAATTAAATGGATATAGAAGATACAATAATATCTATGTCATTGTGGCCGTATTTAGAAAGTTTTTCCTTCACTTCTTCTGAGGAATCAGATCATGAACGTCCAACGACAGTCAACTGTAATTTCGCTGATGGAAAATGTCTGGAACTGTTTATCTGAACTCTTCTCTAAAGCCTGTTTGACATGACGTTAAATTTACGTAAAAAATTACTAGAAAATTTACGAATAAATGATTTTATAAGTTGCAAACAGAAAATTATGTAAAGAAATTTACTACTAAATTTATTCGTAAATTATTTAGAACCTGTCCTAAATATATTATTAAATCTGCGCACATTGTTCGATTGATGAAGTTATCAACGGATACAAATATAACCTCGAATAACTAATAATGTCGTGGTCAAATAAATACGTCCAATTTTAGTTTGGTTATGTCAAGTTGTAAACACCAACTACTCTTTAATACGCATGTGCAAGTAAAAATTGTTAAAAATTTAAAGATACATTGCAAACAGAAAATCAAATTTGTTAGAAAATTTATTCGTAAATTTTCTAGTAAATTTTTGCGTAAAGAACCCCGTAAACCTTATGGGAAATTGGCCCTCTGTCAATTTGGCTGAAACTCTGGGAAAATGAAGTTCTCGTCACCCTGAACAAAAGTCTCAATTGGCACTAAAAGATCCTATGAGTAGTTTCGGAGTTATGGGACCTGCAAGTCCTAGATTTTAAATGAGTTTGCGCGTGTGGGTAGAAGCGTGCCCGCAAGTTTTAAACAGCTTCGATTATTTGAAAAAAAAAATTTGTCAGAACTTGGGGTCTTTTACTTAAAACAACGGTATGGAAAAGCCGGAAAATCTTGGAGAACCCGGAAAATGCATTTGTAATTCTCGCAAAAATTCTGCATCCATTTCATTAGCTGGATTAAATAGCTGTTTCCGATGCATCTACAAAAGTTTATATTTATTGATATATACATTTTTAATCACTCAAACTTACCGTTTGCCAAAAAAAGTTAAAAAAAATATATACCAACTGTACTCGCGTGGCGTCTGAGAGACTCTGCTAAGACTTTATTGTATGTACTATGTTCAACCCGTAACTCAAAAGTGGTGAAAACACAGACTTTTATGAATTTTCCTGCCAGGAGATTTTTCGATTTTCCCGCACCTTTTATTTAAATGAGAGCTTAAAGCTCCAAATAGAATACGCTTTTAGTGACAGCGTGTAATGCAGATTTTTAACGATTTTTTTAAATAAATCTTTGAAAAATACAAATCGTTGAAAAAGAAATCGTTGAAAAACATAAATCGGTGAAAAACATATTGCAAGCCGAGGGGCTTTTCCGGATTTTCCATATTTTTGGATATTGTCATACATACAACTTTTAAGCGAGAGGTCCATGCTCTAAAAAAGAGCGTATTTCTTGAGAGCCTAAAATGCAGAGTTTAAACCACTTTTCCTCGGTTTTTCCGGGTTCTCCGGGATTTTCCGGCTTTTCCATACCATTGTTTTAAGTAAAAGACCCCAACTTCTGACAAAAAAATTTGTTTCAAAAATCGAAGTTGTTTAAAACTTGCGCGCACGCTCACTTTTACTTTCGCCTTAATCTACTCACACGCGCAAACTCATTTAAAATCTAGGACTTGCACGTCCCATAACTCCGAAACTACTCATAGAATCTTTTAGTGCCCATTGAGACTTTTGTTCAGAGTGACGAGAACTTCATTTGCCCAGAGTTTCAGCCAAATTGACAGAGAGCCATTTTCCTATAAGGTTTGTGCGGGGTTCTTTAACATCGTCTCAAACAGGCTTTACAGAGCAAATATTCGAAAAAGAAAAGATGCAACTGCAAACAGTGACCGCTAAGCAGCTCACTAAGAATTTTCAGAATCATGTTCCTAAAACTACATCAAGAGTACTGTTAAAAATATTTCAACTTCTGGATCGTACTATACCTAATACATAAATCTCATAAAAATTCTCTGACGGTTTAGCATTAGTTATGTGGGGAAATATATGCGTCTATATGTTACGTATGTACTGTTACGTATTTATATCGTTGGAGGGAATATTGAATACGTTTTTAATCGGTACAACTCTAACTACTATTTCTGAATAAAATTTTATCTTGCCAGAAAAGCTCAATATTCAGACAAAAAATTGATTTTGCGTTTTTCCTGATATTTCTATTTTTTGCCAACCGAGCTTTTAGAGAACAATAGATCAAACAATTTGACCTTTCTCTTCTTCGGACCTACATATATTATTACAACTGTTACATTGCTTTAGTTCTATCAATTAAAAAGGCGCTGCGAGTGGCAAATACTAACCTTTCACTAAAACTTGATGATGAATACTGGTACATGCCTCTTGTATAGTCGGAACGTCAGCCTAACGCATACCCTTCATTGACAAATTAAGTTTTCCGAACAGATATGGCGGCGAATATGCGATTTTTGGTAAAAAAATCGGCGATGAATGTTGATTGATGAAACGGCATATGTATTGCCATGGAATAAACGACAACTTCCATCCTCACGATATTCTGAATGAAAGCGATGAATATCACGCAAGAGCTGCCTCAAAACTCCAAGACAAAATGGCGCATTAACCTTTGTGCCCGGTGATACGAACTCAACAACCTTTTGCATCGTAAAAACAAATGAGCATTGCCTTCATTTCTGAGTTCTGAAACCGACTGGTATTTCGGCCTCCATTTGGGACTTTGACGCTTTGTTTCGGGATCGTATTGGAAACATCACGTTTCGTCACCAGTAACAATATAGTAAAAGAAATTTTAGTCCTTCTTGGCCTCGTTAACGATGCTCTTGCAATATTGTATTCCGAACAATTTTTGGCCGTCAGTCAACTTGTGCGGCACAAAGTGAGAACACACCTTCCGATAGCTCAAATGGTCGGTCAAAATGCGATAGATCGAATCCTCGGACGTTCCTAATTCCATTTCCATAAAATGCAACCATGATTTTGCCTGAATTTTGAAAAATCATGCACTTTTTCTATGCTCTCTGGCATAATCACGAATTTCGGGTGACCGGCATGGGGCTTGTAATAGATTTCTTCACGACTGTTTTTACACCGCGTATACCAGTCATAATCTCTGCCACGAGGTAAACGATCATCACGATAGACTTGTTGCATCAATTGAAACGTTTCGGTAAACATTATCTCGAGTTTGGAACAGAATTTAGTACTGGCTCCTTGATTATTTTTATACCGACGACAAAAACATGCTGACATCTGAGGCACTGTCGTGCAATTTTTACTAGAGATCGGCAACGGATGAACCATGCGAATGCATTTAGCTATACCACCAGAAACGTCCCTTTTGACAGAGTCCTATTTACTTTGAGACAGACTGTGTAATAAAAAATGTACACGCTTTGTAAAAATAATGTTTCCTCTGCGGTCAAAACGAAAACTTAAGAACCTGTTCTATATAACAGCAACAAGATTTTTGATTCCTGAATAGATATCTTGTAGTACCACTCCCAAAAAGGTATTGCCAAATCTCTTGCATCGGTTTTGTATCAGCATTTATAATGTGTTTTCTAGTGCAGGGGAGATATTTCCTTTGAAACATTTTATACAGAAGGTGTATTAGGTAGTTAGCTTACGAGATTACTTATATTATGGGTTAGTGCGGTATCATTATGTAAATACAGCGTCGTTACGATTAGAACACATTACAAACAACATCTAAGTTTCAAATCGTGTATACGCAAGCGCTGTGGTAGCTAGTTCAAAAATAGTAAAGGTAGATTATTTGGGGTAAACCATTCACATTTTTCAGTTATAACATGAATCCCTTGATAGATAGAAGATCCATTCTTCTCTGATACAGCTGTGATTTTCCTGAAGTTTCCACAAGGCGTCGCCAATTTTTGCCAGAGGTGCATGCATTTTTGAACCACATGCAACCAAACCCTCATTTATGTGCTGCAGATACTATAGATCCAAAAGCAAACATAGTTGAAATAGGAGCTCATAACTAAAGATACGATAGAACAGAATGAAGTTGCAGCAGACAATACAGGGTGTCCCAGCAATAAAAAGACGGAGTAGTAAATATGTAATGTCCGAACAGGAAGAGACATAAATATACCATATCGAAGAAATGACAAATTGTTGTACCTCAACTAATATCAATATTGCACCTAGGTGATCGATTGCTTTCTACAAAGCTGGCTAAATTTTCGGTGGCAATGAAAAAGAACAACTGCAAGGTGTTGTTTTTACAAACAATAAGAGTTATTGCGCTTAAATTTGTAGTTTATAATTGTTGATTCTATTATTTGTGGCCTTAATTACAGTAAATATCAAACTCTCTCCCGTAACCTAGACACCGTGTCCCTTATGACCTGATACGATGGTCGCCCACAATTAGGAAAACATTCCCGCCCATAAACGGTCTATTGCCCTTCCATTTCCACCTCCTTCACCATACAGATACATCATGTCCCATAACTCTTGCGTCGTAAAAGCCATATCACTAACTATGTATTCGTCAACGAATGAACGATCCAACAGCTTGCAACAAACTGAATAACTGTATAGTTATCGTACGTTTCAGAGCTGATTCGAAATGAAACATGCCTGCATGCAGTCTTCGTTCGCTTTGCACCGCGCCCGTACAGGCTCAGCAAATCCCAATTGAATTTATAATTGCTTTTTCTGCAGTTTGCGTACGAATAGAGCCTTCATATTTTTGATTTACTTTTTTTAACATTCCAGGTTGTCATTGCTGCTACTCCGTCTTTTTATTGCTGGGACAACTCTGTATAATAAAGAATATCACACAGTTATTGACTCAACCATTAATTGCTACTCCTTATCGCGCAAACGCTTCAATATTCTTTTCAGAGATTTTCCAATTTTTATCTGAACTAACTCTAACAGACGATTGATAAATCTTCATTCCAATCTGAATTCCGCCTGTCAACAAGACGATTTATAAATCACCAAGTTTCACTTGTCTTGATGCGTTCGTGCGAACGCAGCCGCTTCCGTTTGACCGGTTACGTCTGATAAACACACAACGCTGACGCACAATATACCTAATGCAGCGCGCCAATAGGCCTTGCCCGTCTAGCGTAACCAATGTGGCGGCAGATTCCATGCATGTGGTGGCGTCCAATTTAAGAATATCGAAAGAAATTTCACGGCCGTATGATCGAGTGGACTGAGCAGTATTTTTTTGACTTTCTCCTCCATTTTTTGAAGAAAATAAATACTGATTAAGGAGCAAGTTATGATATATGTATGTATGTACTAGCTGTATTTATTGTATCTACACACATAATTCATAGTTAGCTCAGTATTTTTTCTTTTCAATACCTAGTTCTCATACTGATTTTATATACAAACTTTTATTTATCAGATTTATGTAGTAGTAGTCGAATTCATTAAGTAATTTTTCATTGTGTAGTTACAATATAAAAACATTTATGTACATAGTTTAATTATTATCATTTACTACATAATACTTCTAGTTAAACCTCCAAATGGCTTATAAAAATTACGAAAATTTAGCTTTTTTTTTTAATCCATAGACAGCAGTTTTTTTTTATATAGCACCCATAATCGGTCATGGTTGAGTCAAAAAAGAATCTCTTTCAATATGCAGTACCCTAAACTTTTTAAACGATCTTTTTCGGTAAATAATAACATATAAGGCTTAAAAAAACCATCATGTTCAGTACTCGAATTCACTAATGAAATAAGGAATGGTGACTGATAATTATAAAGTTATAACTGTGTGTGCATAAGCTAATATTTTGTTTCAAGTGGGACATAGGGAAATACATACAATCGGTTTTCGGTGAATATTATCTCTCTAATATTACTTCACCCAAATTTAAATGCCACATATACTAACCACTAACTGGGCTAACGATGCACATTTTCACAACCATAGTACAAAGAAAGGCGTTTTAATAAAGCCAGAAAATGATTATTTTTAAATCTATTGCACGTGAATTTCTAATCATTATTTACTCCTCTTTTACATCTGAATTTCACAATAGAAAATTTGTTATATATGCACATATTTATATTTTGGTTTAGAATCTCGTAATAGCGTTGGCTATTACTACTATTATTGATTTTTCTGCAAAGATTTAGCATGTCAAAATATGATTTGCCCTCGTAGGTCAAAGAACAAATACGTTAAGCGCTTTTGATCTAGAATTATCGCAATTTCTATAGAAGAGTTAGTAGAATTTATGTTTGAGGTGATATTGCACTCCGCCCTCCTAATCTAATATGCCTTCCCTCCCCCTCCCCCTCATTACATGATTTATAAGTTTTTGGTATTTTCCAGCAGCTATAGCTCTCCATCTAGTCTGAAGGATTGGATAAAGTGTAATAGCTGTGATGGTTTCACGGAGGATACTTATCGCTCGTCAATGATAATACCTTTACTGAAATGACTAGTACGCATTGCTACAATAATCGTATAGTTAGTGCAGGCGAATATTCTGACACTGATTCCAGTATGTGGGGGTGTGGGTAAGTGGATAGTTCTTCTTCCTATTCTCCTTTGTTCGTTAGTTTCGTGAGAAAGTTCTTTTCGAAACTGTACCTGCCAACCATCCAGTCGTTCCCCGCCACTCCACTACGATGTGTAGGGTCGTGAGGTCTATGTAGAATAATCTTCAAGGCCGCGGTTGGGCAAGTTCTCATAGTGTCGGTAATGTACACACATGCCAACTGTTGCAACTTATTGAGAGTATTCCCGATTGTTACTTGTGCGACCTTTGGGGAGCAGGTTGTCGCTCTGTATGTTACCATGAGTCTTACTATGCTACTTGGTACGCACATATCAGCTGGTGAAATAAGAATATCGTTCGGACATATTGTAAGATTACTTTGTAGCATTGCCTTGAGAAACAAATACTGCTGAAAAAGTGGTTACCAAAAAAAAATTGTTTAAAATTTTATTCTAATTTATCAAATAGGAAGCAAAGAGATGGGAAAATTTTGTTTTGAAGGAACGTTTTAACTCGCGTTCTGTTCAATCAAACTTTGCAGTCGAATTGAAAACAGTTCCAATCCATCAATATAATGCCTACAAAATGAAAACCACATCTTGATTACGTAACCAAACGTCTTCAACGTATTGTGTTTTTATTCCCTTATCCTCCATCCTTCGTTTTGCTTTAACTTAGACTCCCAATTTTAATCTCTCTTAATCCCTTTTATATAATCGTTTTCTCGTCCTAAATATAAATTTATAATGATTTAACCACCAACATAAGCAATTTTCTATTATTTCTGCTATTCTTTCCCACGTATTAGATTTTGCTAAAACTTAAACTCAAAATTAATCCCTTAATCTTCATCCGATCACCTGGTCTACATAAGTTTTCCAAATATACAACACGTCTTTAAGACATTTCACAATTTTGTTCTTCTCGATTCTTAACAATTGACTGTAAGTACTATAATTTTATGTATCAATCCTCTATGTAATTTTTACAATTTATATGTTTAGATTCTAGACTGAAGATGGCAATTTTAGCCGAAACATGTATCTTAAACTGAAAATGTAAAAGTAAACTAATTTTGGAAGGCAAAGGGGATTGTTTTATTCTACACATATTATACTTCAGTTTACAACATAGATCATTTTAAGACATCTTTAAAACGTTTCAATTGATGATTTTATTAAGATATCAATAATCAATTAGAAATCCATTTATTCCAAGAGTTTAATTAGACCTTGAAAATGGAAAAAATAACTGGAAAAAGGAGAAATCACATATCTGCCATGTAACTAAATCGTCTCATTCTATAAACATCACAACATATGGTTGGGACAATACACGCACGATAAAGCCACTAGTTGACGATTTCGTTCTATGCGAGCTGTCGTTCGTTTGGTTGGTTTGTGTCATACGCAGATAAAATATAAACGTAGGTCAGTATTGAGCGACCGATTACCGCGTAACATAAACAAACGCAAACTTATTTATCTTTTCGTTCGGATTATTTATTTTACGGGTTTTTCTATGAAGGAGATCGTCATCGTATTAATCCAGAATGATCGTCTTACAATATTGCAAGACTTTTTTATCTTTATTGCACAAAATGTTTCCAGCAGATGTTAATTCGTAGGATTATTCTCGTATTCTTATATAGACGTAAGTGTCAATAACAATGATAAGTTGTTGCATTTAAAATTAACAATATCTTTATTAGATTATGTGGCGTATCTGTACGCCTCTAAATTCTCCCTGGTTTCATAGAAGGACCGTCTTCCTAGTTAGTGTGATTTTCATTGTTTCCGGAGTAGGAAACCAAGTTCGCATTGCCAAATAATTTGATTTTGAGGTTACACCCATCCGTAATCCACCTAAATGAGAACTATTAGATTCCATTTCCGGAATTTCCAATTCAATACGATCTCTGTATTTAATGAACGACAATTTCATCATACATCATTTCCTAAAATGCTCGCGCATATCTACTATGCCGTTAGTAAATTATTGCGAACCGTGTAATCCGCGAATGAGTAATTAAGCTTCGTATTCGCGGAATTTACCCTAAAATGATTAATATGTTGCACGATCAATAGGAACAATAACACACGAACACAGTACAGGTTAATCCGTGCTCAAGGGTTTGTGAATATTACAGAGGTACATTCTACAGAGCATGTTTGAGTGTTTGAATATCTGAAATGCCTTATTATACTGTCATAAGTCAAAGAATAAGTTCTTGTATTGTCGTAGCATATTTTAAAGGTAAGCACAATTTTCGAAATAACTTCATAATTACGTTTTAGAAAGTAGTTCTGATTATACAGTGTGTCCATTTAAGACCACGGTCTTTGATTGTAGCTATATCGTTAACTCAATAGAAATTCTGATTGACGGTATGTTAATGAGGATAAAAGAACCACATTTTAAAATTAATTTGACTTATAAAGAGTGTCCCAAAAAACCGTACAACGTAATTATCATTTTTTTTTTTAAATTAGTATACCACGCTTCCAGTACGATCAAATCCTTCCTTTAATTCTCTCAGTATTCTCTCATCGGGATGTCTACTGTTCGGATACTTTTCCGCATACACTCGTGAAGCCAAAGGGCAGTTCCCAAAACATTTACCAATAACGTAGATCATGTTTACTGTGGTTTACAAACAGCAATATTATTTACTAGTGTATAGCAACTCGATGTTTACTTAGCCAACGTCAGAATTCACCCTCGTCTACTTAATTGAAACCATGACAACAAATCAAACACGCGTAGTAATTACGCTTTTTCTTATTTGTGACACTTCAATTGCAATTAAAAAAAATAGTCAAAGGCAAAAGTGTTTATGTTGTTTTACGATAATGAAGGGTTTTAGAAAACAATTTTGTTTAACTTACGGCAAGAGTAAAATAACTCCCACTAATTATTATAAACAATGCATGAAAAACATGGATAATTATTTATTTAATTGGAATTTAAAGAAAACAGTAAAAGATAAAAGTGGAAATATTGGTATCATTGTAAAGGTAAATAAATACTCTATCGATACATACGACTAGATAGGGGGCATTCCATTTATGAAAATGGCATAAAATAGAATTGAAGATATTGATATGCAAATAATATTTTTGGGCACCCTGTATAATAAACACATAACATTCCACTCTTATAAGATAAAATGATGCCAGTTTAGACTTTTCTCAAAATTTCATTGAAAATAAATGAAAAATGACGGGGGAATTTAAGTTTAACTAAAGTAGTGATTTCGGCAAAAAAAAATATAAAAAATTCAATAACATGGCAACGTCGCATTTTAAGGCAAAATTATTTTAGGGGTAAACAAAGCATCTGAAAGTACACTCAGTTCAATAGAAAAAAATAGATCATTCAATTTAAAAAAAATGATAATTACGTTGTACGGTTTTTTTGGGACACCCTTTATAAGTCAAATTAATTTTAAAATGTGGTCCTTTTATCCTGATTAACATACCGTCAATCAGAATTTCTATTGAGTTAACGATATAGCTACAATCAAAGACCGCGGTCTTAAATGGACACCTGTATATTGGGCAATTTCATCACATTAGACACCTCACTGAACGTCAGAGATTGGTATCTCATTGAATAGATAACAGAACAAGGCTAAATGCTCTAAATGTAGGGTAGATGCTAATAATACATACTTGAAGAAGTTTTCACGTCTCACGATATATACTTTGAGATACAAAGCAGAATCATCACATCTTTTTCTTCTCGGCATTTGCTAGTCTAATGAACAATTTTTGTAGATGAATTTGTTTACCAAATAAATGAAATAAACAACTATTTTCGTCCAGAATCAAGCATCTTACCATAAAGGAGAACATGATCACGATTGCATACAAGAAAGTGCAACAAACCAATAGCAGTAGCTGTATTTGGACGATTTAGACGATGACATATGACAGGATGGCTGCTGAAAACTTAAACTTGTTCAGGCAAGAAAAAATCAAACCAAACAAAGGTCTGACACAAAAATCACCATCAACGCTATAAATATGCTAATGCTAGACAGCTAGCTGTCTGAGTATATAATCAAAGAGAGACCGGAAATGGAGTTAGAAAACGATGATGTTTTGTCCAGTTTAGTTTCGCAAAAGGTAAATTCATTATACACCAAACAAAAGCAAACATTTAAAATAGTAGAAAGAAGATGGTTGCTAGAATTAGCTGTGGCGACATATTAAGAATGTGTTTAATTCGACTGGAGTACCATAACAGAACAAATTTATGAAAAATGTTAGTTCCATCGAATATGCTATGCTCATCGTAGTAATATCAGTTGAAAACCTATGAATTAGAAGCTGCCCTCCACAATACCTAAGAAGAAAATATCAACTCGTACCTAGAGGGAAATTAAAAGAGATATAAGAGAATAATAAATTAACACTTGGTCTAAATAGGTTTAATATGTTATAACAAAAGTGAAAGCCAGATCATGAGTTATCTTTGACGAACATAGGAAAATTCCACGGTATAAAAACTCCAAAATAAAGTGTGTAAGTACATCAAGCATTGTAGTATACTTCAATGTGATGAGCGAGTATACTGTTTCCATCAAAAACATTCTGACTGAAGAAAGCACAGCAAAACCCGTATAAGCAGCGGCTAATATTTTTGTATGCCTCTGAGGAATAAGGAAAGAGGCAGAAATGACTTGCGACAGAATGCAACCAACAGCTATTTGGAGAAAATAATGACAGAATGCGACAAGAACTGACAGAATTCACAATGATAAACATGAATCTAGTCTGGACTTGGGACTGAAACTGTGGACTGTCGATGAATCTTCTCGAAAATTTCAAACCACAAACACCACACGATTACCACTTGCTATCTTTAGTAGTAGAACTACACTAAACTAACTTAGCCACACATTGGTATTTGTTAAATCTGAACTTTACTCTCATCCCAATTAATAAGAATTACTATTTCGTCAATAATCTGTATAAGTGTGACCTTGGTATTGGTCCTGAATCAGATTTTAATCATGTATGTTCATCTTTGTGAATGTAGATGCTTTAAAATCCATCAAGTTCCCAATTCGAAGAAATAGTTTTTCTGAAGGTTATGTATGGTTAGGTTATGTCCTGTAGTCAACCTATGTTGAGCAACACTACATTCCTCAGGCCTTTTATATCTAAAATGTGCCATATATTCATTGAATCTGGTGCTAATAGATCGTTTGGTGTGTTCAATATATTTTTGATCACAGTCGTTACAATTAATTTCATAATTTTTAGAACATTGCCCAATCTCTAGTTTGTCTTTAAGTTTTTTAATATGATGGAATATGTCAAGCAAACACTATAATTTTCAGTTTTAAAAATCTTTGATAGACTTCTAGATGCGGCGCGGAAAGCATAAATTTCTTTGGTAAATGTCGAAGACTATAAAGTTGTGGCATTTCTCACGTGTTCCTCATATCTAATTTTAAGTTTTTTATTGTAAATTATACTAGATACAAAACCATTGTACTTGGCGATATCAATGATCCGTTTCAGTTCAATTTTGAATTTATATTTGGTCACGCGAAGTTTAACCAGACGGTTGTTCAAAATATTAGAAGCTGGCATTTTGTGTTGAAAACTGTGACTAGAGTCGGACTTGAAAAAGCGGTTTGTGCTGATTTTTTTAGTATTAGTGTGGTGTTGGAGAATACTTTTGAGAAGATTGATGAATCGTAAATTGTCATCAGTGTCTCCCCAGAATATACCAATAGCTAACACCACATGTATTACAACCAGCTCTAATTAAATAAATTATCTGAAAAACAAAACACTTGGGGAAGCACCAGATTACACCATCTATTTTATGTAGAGATTGCAATCTTTTCCTTTTTCTAGGATAGAGGTCGCGTCACGTTAGTCCATCTCCTCAAAACGTTCGTAAAATTATTAGTTAAATAGAGCTATGAAACCTTTTTGTATAAATATAAGCCTGGTGCAAATTTGTGGAAGAGGTAACTATATAAAGCAGTTATTCAATGATCGATAAGAATTTAGGTCTAATATTAAACCTTAAGATAATTCCATTTAAACGCCAAAATACTTGATGTTAGTTTTAGGAACTATACTTGCATGCATACTTAGGCATGTGAACGTTTCTGTTTCATTCGAGTATTCCAGATATGTTGTAAATACGTAAAAAGTGATTAGCAAAGTAAAAGTAAAAGAGTATCTTACTTAAATTATAGTGTGTCGAACATTAGAGAATTAGATAGATATCAAATTAATAATACATTACTAATAAATAACATTCTCTTACACACTATAAATTCCTTCAAAGAAACTTTCGAAGAATCTCGGTCTGTAATGCTCGTATTTCAAAGCGTCCCGCTATTAAGCGTTAGATATTTAATTGAGCAATAACCAGTAACGTTTAATGATCTTTATAAACCCATACATTCGTCTGGCTCGCTTTATCTTGAATAGGATCAACGAAACTCTAGGCAATGTCGTTTTCTATAAATGCAGACGACAGTTACGTCATTTGCTATCATTTCCTGCGATTTACCTACCGCATGCTTCGTAAAATACAACCGCTGATTTATTGCATTATATCTAACTTTCGAAATGGTTTACCTTGTAAATAAAGCAACTACATATATGTATTTAAATATTTTCGACACCTCAATTTTGCTGAAGTACGTTTTACTTTATAGTTACGATGTCAGCATAACTGTTAATACGCTCAGCCATTACTTATATAACAATGCAGTCTAAGATGATAGCAATGTTCAGACCAGATTATCATCAATAAGTTCTACCAGGGACTCATACTTTCAACAAGTACTTCACTAATCGTGCAACGGAATCCGATTTCTAAGTTTGTTTAATGGAAATACTATGCCATCAGTAGTGAAAATAACTTCGACTTCTCTCTTAACTTAATAACGAACTTATCTTCCATTCATTGAGCTTCACAACGGGATTTACGTCCACAGTTACCGGTTTAAAGCGCAGACAATGTGATTTGTGTATAGGCTTGCGGTTACCAGCTCCGCTCGATATCCTCTTATTCTTCATTGTGGTGATTTTCGGTCGAATGAAGGGGGCAGGTGAGCGATTCGGATTTGGAGCGATTCCAATTGAATACTCGGTAATGCGAACTCGTGAGCTATACCGGAATTGTAGCGTTCGTGTGTTTCTGAAGTCAGCTGGTGTGCCGAACGCTTAAACGAGATTAATTCGGTAAATTTAGCATCGGTTTATAAACTTCCAGATACGGATTCGCGCTTTGTTTTAAAATGAGACATTTGTCTGGAAAGTTCCAATTGAGAAGTAATTCAGGAGAGTAAAGTATTATACATAGTTAGTTGTTGGTTGAGAAACATGAGCAGGATTTGTGCTTAACACTTTCATATTTTAACAAATAATGTACGCAGCATATTCAGAAATTATATTTAATTTACTCACAACTTTTATGAAAGAAATAAGTGTATAGTTTTCTAGGTAAATAAAAGTTCTTGTATAATTTAATCGCAGGTATGAAAGTTCTCTAAACAAAAAAAATTGGTAAGAAAACGGTGACAAGTACACCATAGAAACTACAAAAAAATTGGATATTGAGTTTTGACAATATAAAGACGCTGCACTGAGAAAACTGTGACAGCAAAACATTTTATTTAGAAATTTATACTTATGAATAGTATAAATTGTATTAAAATTACGAACACTGTGTTTAATGGCCAACAACAATTTTGTTGCTAAAATCTTAAAACAAAATGTTTTCAGATTAAAACAAAAGGTTTGCTACATTTGATGAAATTTTTAAATAAAAATTATTTACAACATCTAGCAAAACTAGTTCATTGGTTTTTAAAAGTATTTATATTGGTTTTTAAATAAAAGTAGTTTCAATTTATGCACGTTGAAACACTAATGAAATGAGAGAGAGAAGGTTTAAGGCGCTCGTACGTAAAAAGAATGAGATGCAGTATGACGCAGTCTTTGTATTTGTGAAAAGGTTTTGTAAATCTGTTAGTACAAATTATTGCTAATTGTAGTACAAGCAATTTACTTAAAGTTACTATAAAATATAGTAAATTGAAGTATAATAGGTACTTAATTTCCAGGAATAAATTTATTGTTAAATTTAGTATGCTATGTTGCTGTCCTATATATAGCAATAAATTATACTAAAATGCAGTATATTTATACTTATAAATACTATAAATTTTTCTCCGTGTGGTAGCTCACCACCATTCATTTAAAGATCCTCTGGTGATGTATTGTTTTTTTGAGACATTTTAGACATTCTATTAGATTCTTTACTTGTAGGCTCATACAGCTGGCGCCTATTGATAAAATCTATAATTACCCACCATTTTCACCCACTGTATTAGAGCTAATTCATGATTCCAGCAAAAATATATTGTTGGTATTGCATGCTGGGACGCTTCCGTGTAGGTATAAAAGGGTATTACATTTAAGCATTGTTTTCAGGGGATTTGCTTACATTGAATATTATTGCGATTTTTGGATATTTTTCTTTTTTATATAATAAAATCAAATATTCATAAAATTATCCTACAAAAGAATGCAAACTATTGAGTAACTTTATACATACCACTTTCCAACCAAAGAAAAAACAGCAAGATTACTCACCTGAAACAAACAAAAAAAAATACACATAAACCTTCATCATGTCATGAATTCCTCACTTTCCATAGATTACAGCCAAGAAGCTTGTCAGGGCTCTGAAAAGACCCTGATGGTAACGACAAATCCTTCAAAATAGCGAGATATAGATTATGGCAATAGCTTTCATCGTTTCTTAATACACAATTTGAACAACACATTTGAATGCCATCACTACATACAACTTATTCTGATAAAATTCCAAAGCAATTTTATGAACTATAAGAACTGCTAAAATGTGGAGCAAGGAAAACTGCTTTCATATATCTTGATATATGTATGTACCTATGTAAGTACATATATATATCGTGGCACAATAATAATGAAAATTGAAATAATCCAAAATCATTGTGCAAATCTTCGATATAAAAACAATATTTTCTTAATCAGCTGTGTCTTTCCGACTGGGTAATTCTGATACAAATGGCTTACTAAGATACGGTAAAAGAAGTCACATTTTTGTGATTTTGCTGTCCATTATTACCGAAACCTATTATCTAGTAAGTTAGAGAGGTGTAAGTAAAAAAATTTTGTGATATGGATTGCCTTCACGCTCCAAATAGACTAAGTAGAGTGAATTGGTGCGCATAGTTGAATTATGATGAAGTAACACGCTGTCACTTCATTAATAAGATTGCTTACACGCTATTAGTTGCCAATTGTGCTATAATGGAGGCACTTGCTTCACTGAAATATAGGCAAATCTTTGATTCACGTGTTGGCAATTATCTTACACGTGAATTAACATAAGATTCTAAACAATTTTAATTAAATTTATCATTATTTATTAAAATATGATTTAATAAATTTATTATAAAAGGGATTTTCTATGGATTTCGCGCACATAATAAAACGCACAGCACAATCTCTTATCCAAAACAACAGAGAATATCGAAATGTTCGCATTGCGATTTATTTGATTGCTAAGATGGGAAAGTAAATTATATCGTTATTCCACGTATCGTGCCAACCTATAATTTCCCCAACATAAAAGAAAATTGCCGTACGCAGAGAAGAGCCAAGCACGCATACGAATAAATAATGAAATTTAATACCAAAGGACGCACAAAATTACCACGAAAATAAAAGAAATGAATGGGGAGATTGTACTCGAGTATTTCCAGAATTGTACGTCCTCAGGCATAGAGGAAAAACGAACAGAGAATTGAGCAGTATGTATTATTCAATAAAATTATCCCATAATTTAACACCATTTCGCCTGATGCAATGCAATCATTTAAACATCAAACAAATGTCGAAATCATGGTAATTATATTTTTGAAAACGCTTTGAGGGGAATATTTACGAGAACATATCTTCTTTTTTCTTGAATGCACTTTTATGAATACATTAAAAATATATTTACATAGACACCTACCGCCGTGTTCTTAAGTTAATTACCATTTTAGTACATAGATAAAGATCACAAATTAATGCTAATTCTATTTATATCTTAAAATTCTAATCTAATAATTAGTGATGTAACTTATCACCCTCTCATTCTTTCTTTTTGTTCTTATTTGCCAATTCGCAATTATGACATCTTTATTTATATATTTAATCTTCATTTATAAAAGATTTAATTTTATAATAATATATTTTTCTGGTAATCATTAAAGTAGTTAGTATAAGTACATAAACAACTTCCGAATTATAAAAATTTACATAAAACGATCAAATAAATGTCTATGCACTTGAATTTCGTAATGAAAATTTTCTCTACATTTTCAGATAGTAGTTTACTCTTTTTTTTTTTTCTAGTTCATGGGCCAGCTGAATACTTTTGCTTAATATTCGGCTATTCGGCGATGAAGTCCGCAGAATATTCGGTATTCGGCCGAATATAGTATTCGTTGCAAGTCTATAAAATTTGCAATATGCCGCATACGAAATTCATCGTGAACTGGTAGAAAAGTTTTCGTATGACAGATATTCTGGTTTGTCTATTTCCGTATTGGGGCCAATCGAATCTCCGTACTGTGTCAAGAACGAAAATTAAATTCATGCGTTACCATTCAGTGTGTTCTAGGTAATTAGGTACTTCATCCACATTAAACTTTGTGTTTTTATAAGCACGTACTTCTCATGTTATTTTAGTAGTTCTGGAAATCTTGCTTGATAAAAGCTATACCGATTTATTCCAGATCAAGTTTCCCGCACATTTACGAGAAACAATTACAATTACAAGTTCTGTATCAATAAATATCTAATTTGTGTGAATTTAGCTTTAAACTCTGGATTGTGTGGTAATATTGCGGTGTTTGCAAAGCAAAATTACTTCAAGCAAGTATTGCTGAACCACAAACAAAAATAAGAAAAAGTGCATATATACACACACAGTTGTTGCTATGTCTATGAAAAACTGGATTTATCCAAACCAGTGACATGCTTTGTATAATTAACAATATTTTTCCTTCTTGATGCATTATGCGGTCGGGTAGGTGATTATTTTATTACAGCCGGTTATCGCTGACGCGCGAGAATGGTCAATTTCTCCACTTTTTCACACACCCGTTGCGGGGTCGACCACTGAGACATAATGCGACCCCCTTCATTGACTGGATTAACCTCTCTCTGAGTAGCGCGTATAAAATATTTCGTTCACGTATCTTCGAGACGTGAACAACTCGAGTAGCGCGAGCTGCTGTTCCATAACGTATTGGGCTAGAACAAAAACCGGTGTGCACAGCCACGATCACCATCACATTAGACGATAATTTAAATTGTGCTGTTCGAACAATAAATGTCATTGACAAGCGTTCTCAACTCTTTAAGTAGCCTTCTTCCCCCTCTTTCTAGATGGCCTTTTTTCTACGTCTACAATTGCAATTCATTTTTATAAATGTAAACTTATGTATACGAATGTTTGCGAATATCTCTGGTGAGCATATGTTAAATAACTTAAAAATAAGTTTTGAGTATCAGAGTAAGGTAAGGTAGTTCTTCCTTAGTACTTTCTGCAATGTCAACATCTTTTTTCTGGGATAGTTTCTTTGACAATAATTACGTCTATTTCGTTTTCTAAATTTAACCTTTAAATATTCGTTTTTTTCTAACATCACTAGGACGCTCAATACCAAAAAAAGAGGTACAATATGACTCACTCCCCTTCTGCAGGAGGGTGAGTAATCCAGACATATTGCAATAATTACATACATATATAATTGGGTACAGAGTCAGGGGTGAACATTGGGAAACTGGTTCCCTGCGACTAGAGAGTGATTTTGTGTGCCGGTAGCTTCAATATATAAGCTTGGAGTCGTAAACGACCCCTTCATATTAATAGAACAGTTTTACCGTGGGGTGTGCAAAAATCGATTAGATGATTGCGTATAAACTTTCCCAAGGTACAATTTAAGCCATGTGAATATGCACGATTACATTCTGCAGTATTATATAGAAATGTAAAAATAATAATCACAGATAACCGAAACGCTATAACGCAAAATATATTAAGAGTTGACAGCTTCAAGTTGGTTTTAATACTTTAACGAGATATGCCATTATGAAAGCTTCAATATTAAAAGATTAATACCTAACCAAATTGCTTAACGACTCCATTTATATCAGCAGCACCTACTTGATTTCGAGTTTAGTTTTATTAGAAAATCAAAAAAGTGTAAAGTAATATATGACATGTTCTGTATAAATTTGGGTTTAGGGTGAGTAAAACAAATCATCCCATGATGAATTTTCGTTATAAATCTCGCAAAAATAGCCGTCGGCGGAAAGTTTACGAAAGATGAAGGAACTCTGAATAATGTATAGGACGCAATTTATGAGTTGTTGGGTACAGTAACTCGCTCGATCGTATCAAGGAAGAAAGCGATGTTATGCCGTTACTAAATTACTCTTCGCATTATTCTTCCTCGTGCAGTAAAGTCTTCTCGGGCGTATTAAGCGATCCCGAATATTCTAAAAAATTGCTTAAGCAATTTGTACTACTTAGAACGTATTTTTTTAATTTGTTGCTTCCTCTTACATTTTTCTAATTAAGAAATTGTTCATTAATTTGGAAAAAGATTTAAATTTACAGTAAACTGTGGAAACAATGTTGATTTCTATAAATCTTGCATAGAAACCTACAGTGACTCCCCGCTGAAATGATGCAGTCGCGAAATAAATAAGTTTATTTAAATAATATGTCAAACATTTATTTTATTTTAAAACTAAACCAACATCTTCGTAAATAGATATTTTTAAAATATAAATATATAATTTATATAAGAATTTGTTCTATGTAACAATAAAATAGGAGAAACAGTAAATAATCTGATTTCTCACAGCTTAAATGATGCATTAGTTGACATGAAAGCAAGTGATACAATTTGGTTGCCGCAAGTTTCGTCTTAATATATAGTTTGGTGAAATATTTATCTATTCTTCCAATTTTAAACTTATATTTGTTAGATATTGTATGTTCTCTTACGTTATCCTTAAGTTTCCTCCGCATGCGTTCTATAACGTTTAAGGTTACGTTCATAGTGCAGCGACGAAGCGAGAAACTAGGGAAGCGGAAAGCGATGAAAACGAAAATTGCACATGCTTCGCACCTCGACTCGATTCAGGCATAAAGAACATTACCCTCTGATTCAGGGATATTGTTTTTGTCACTACTCTAGTCTCGTAGCTAGTCTCTCGGTTCGTCGTTCCACTATGAACGTAACCTAAACTTGGGAATTGTAATGGAGTTTAATTACTCTTGGGCAAGCAACCAAGTTCGGATAAGATAAGAACATGTTTCGGGTCGTTATCCTGATAAAATTTAAAAGTGTCCTGCAATCCCAATTTTTCAGCACTACTTTTAAGATACAAACACGTCTGCCTGTGAATTTTTCCTTTAATAAATGTAGTTTCCGACACCTGCTCATGTCATGAAAGACCATATCATTAAATGGTTTTATCATGCTTAACAGTAGCTCGTAAATTCTTCTTAAGGAGCTCTTGATTTGGCTTCCCCCATACATCGGAATCACGATAAGTAATTTCACATTAATGAAAATAATGACGAATGTGGAATAGGTCGGCTGTCACTTTTTTTTGTAAATATCCACTTTCAAAAACATTTAGAAATTTACTATTACTGATTGGTCGAATTAATTTTAAATTAGAATGAACAATATTACGATCGTTTTCGAAAATGTGTTAGGCAACGCTAGGCTTCTCAATTCTGTTATGTTTAATATTAGCCATATGGTCCTTGAATGTAGTTGAGATGGAACGTCTTGTTTGCCCAATAAATTTTTGATTACAATTTTTACAACTAATTTTATAAATCCTCGACTTTTCCAAAGGCTGTACCTTATTTTTAGGGCTACCGATCAGACTACTCAAATTAGTGCGTGAACTGTAAACCATCCTAAGATTCAGTTCCTTGAAGATTTTACTCTAACCTTTCGTGATAAAGGGAGGAACAGTGTGGGTAACAAAAGGTGTGGCAGTGACATCTTCTGGAAAAGTCGTGGATTTTTTCAAAAAATTCTTACAATTAATCTTCTTAATTAATTTATAGATAATCTGAGGTTGGAAACATTACAACTGGCTGCATCTTTTATAACTTTAAGCTATTTCTTACACCTAACCTTGTTCAAGGTTGTGTGAGCAGTCAATGAACCAAAAAATTCAGACTTGCCATTTTGTGCTGGGCACAATGATGGAAATCTGAAGGAATATAGCAAAGTGTACTGATTTATTTTCTCTATATGTATGTACTTCAAATTCTAAACGATTCTTATTTCTAATAGCTAAGGTATTTAAGAAGGGTAGTTGGCCGTTTTCCTCTTTTTCATATGTGAATTTTATAGTTTCAAACCGACTATAACTGTTGTGTATGTCGCCGTACAAAGGTGTGAACGACTGCTTTCTCGTTGCAATGAAAACACCAAAGCTCACGTAAAGATTTATTCACTTACTAACTAACACGCACAACTAAAGAGTCCAATAAATATAAACGAAAAGGAAAATATATAAAGTATATGAATTAACGTATGAGTCGCTGCGTTGAAGCTGTATGTATTACAATATTTCAAACGGTGCTGAGTTTACAAAGATGTTGATTTGGAATTTATAGATAATTGAATAATAGATTTATGTAAATTGTGGATAGAAGGAAAGTCCAGAAATTTCGAGACAAGTAATAACGCAATTTAAAGTATTAAAGAGGGTTGCAAGTTCTACATAATAATAGAAAAGAATTTACCTCGGTATTTCCCATTATCCTCAAATATACCTGAATTAAGGAAACTGTTGAAAGTATTGAAATTACAAATTGTAAATGAATGTTGAATGTATACAATAGAATCAAATAAAAGTACAAAATTAGAACAGAATTTAAATAAATGATCTAGAGATTAAAATATATACAATGTAAATGAAAAACTATACAGAGAGATTCAACAATAACTGCTGAGAAAATCGTCAATATTACATTTCTTGGTGTCGAAAATCGCGAAAATGTCATCCACATATCTTAGCCAAATCCTAGGAAAATATTCGGTCGTCGTCTTTCTCAAAACGGCTAATGAAAAGGTTAGCTAGAAAGGGTGACAAGGAGTTACCCATTGCCGTCCCTTCCCGCTGCTCGTAAAAACTACCGTTGAATTGAAAAATATTCATTGTTGGCTCAAATTGTTTTGAATCAGCAAATCCTTCAGGTATGTCAAGGTCAAGGTGTCTGGAATCGGTACGCTAGAAAGGAGTGAACTAATAACAAATCGAATTCATATTTCCCCCTCCAGCAACTGAATATTTTGAATTTCTTTAATAAATTCTAATGAACTTTTCGACTGAAAAACTGGGTTGCTGTATAGGCAAATTATTAAATTCACTGGTCAACCATTTGGGAAGCTTGGAAATCGGTGCATCAATCGCAGACACATTGGCTTCACCGAATAACCAGGTTTGTGAATTTTTACTAATCGATTTATAAGGACCATTACTGAATAGGTCCATCGTAGTAGTCCCGTTTATCTAAAATAATAATCTTGTTCCCTTTGTCGGCTTTCAAATAAAAACGATCTTTTTCTCGCAACCTTTTAATGATTTTAATGTGCTCGGATTTTTGAGGAAGTTTATAAGAATGACAAATTTTAGGAAATTGTAAGTTTGCAAGCCTCCCTAACGAACTGCTTAGTGGGCTTCGGTAACCAAAGAATAAAAGATTCTATCCCGGCAATAACCCCAGAACATCCAACTCAGAAGTCTGCAAACCGAATTTCAAACCTTTATTCAATAAATTAAGTTCCCGTTCATTAAAAGTATACGAAGATTGATTTTCCACTATGCTTATGACTTTCCACGGAGCACTGTGTTTATTCCTATCAAAACAGCC